>BEXV01001197.1:106084-117124 GCA_003118195.1 Hemicentrotus pulcherrimus
ATAATTAAAGTTCGTGATTTATAAGTTGATATGTTTGTTACCTGGTTTGTGTCAATTTTCTTATCTTTTTCAGAGTAATTTTTCTAAAAACAAAGACTTATGCACTTACTTTATCATGCGATTTACGGCAAACTGAAGCACAATACAATTACATACCGTCCTGCGTCCCAACGCGACATTCGGGTGCGGGCACGCGTGTGTTACGTTAGCAACTTTATTCTTACAAATATGAAATTCAATTCAGATACTTACACGTGTACATTACATGTACTTCTCCATTTCTCTTTTTGCGGTTTGCAGCTGACAGTGATTTAGTCAATTTCTTGAAGGAAGAAATTGAGGTTGAGCAAGGCAGTCTGACAAATGTGCCTAAGGTTCCAGGTTTTGAAGTTACTGTAAATGACGCAGACATCAAACTCACTCGAGATATAGACGCAGAGAGGTAAAAATACTTTATATTTACAGGTCATGTGTTGGGTGTTATTCATACATAAAATTGACCCAAACAGTGAAAAAAATACACGGGGGCTCAGGGCGAATTTGCCCCCGAAATGCCCAAAAGAGCCCCCGAAAATCAGAAAAGAGCCCCCATTAAATTGCATAGAGTTCAATACAAAACAAATTTTAGAGTGTTATTTTTATGCAGGCAAGCTTGAAAAGTAGCCCCCGAAAAAGAAATATTAATTTTTTCCCTGGACCCAAACAAAAACCTAGTTTTGTTTATGGTTCTTGCATCTTGGGGGCAGCTGTTCATGCAGTGTACAAAATAGTTGTGTCTCCAAGTATTGGGAGGGGGGGTTCTAAATACAACTTTTCTAATTTGCTGAAATGAATCATATCCACTTTAAACCTTCCTGTTTTTCACTGCATTTACGATGAAGGCCCTACTACAACAATTAGCTGAAGGTCAACTGGACTTAAAATGAACAGTAAAAATTAATACTTGTCCACGAAATGTATGTGTAGCATAAAATGTGATCTTTGAATAATGAAGACAGTGTTTTTATAAAATGTTATCAGTTTAATGATGTTGTATAATTGTTACTTTTGAATTTATTATGACAGATATTGCTTTTTCTTGTTTTGTCATACCTGTTTCATTTCAAAAGGTGTTGCTATTGATCTCCCCCCCCCCTCCCTCCCCCATCTCAGTAGGCCATTTCACACAATAGTCCAAAAAGTTACCCTTGTTTTACTAACATCATCATCAATTCATCATATTGCGATAGTGCTTAGTACTGTGGACCTTGTACAAATAGGCCTGATAAATTTGTTGTAATTGGATGTTTTGCCTGCATTTTGAAGTAGCCTGTAAAAATTGTGTATACATCAACATGTATACCGGTATACTAATACACATTTATTTCTGATTTTTATTTGAAAAAGGATAACAGTTCGATTCAACATCAACCATTCAGTAGAGATGGAAGGTGGAGCTGAGGAAGGCCAAGAAGAAGCTGCTCCTGAAGTGAGTAATGGAGTAACTTTGGTGGAATATCCAACCATTTTATGTGTGAATTGTCCACATTTGAAATGTGTACTACATCATAGTGTGAGAGAATGTAAACTTTCAATACTATGCTTTACTTATAAAGGGCAAAGGGCAAATGACCTGGGCATAAAAGAAAAAACAGCAAAGACAAAATAAAGGAAAAAACAAGCCTTAAATGCAGATTGCTGTGGACACTATTCTAATAGATCATCCTTACAACAAGCCCTTTTCCCCTTCTCATGCGCAGATGAGATCCTATCCAGACTTCAATGTGGAGGTGAGCAAGGGAGGAGCAAACAGCCTGAGAATAAGCTGTGCGTACCAGAGAGACGATGTCCTTGATGATCAGGAGGTCGATGCAGAGCCTGACGATGATGAACTCTTCCTCATCGATGAGGTACTCTTTGCCAAAGAGGGAGCATCGACAGACAGCCTTGAGGGCGCTTACCGTGTCGGGTCAGAGGTCATGAACGGGGTAAGGAAAATAATAATAATGATAATATTCCGCTTATAAATCGCTTAATACAATGTCTCTAAGCGCTTTACAGATATACTATTATCCCGGTCATTGGATTCAGTGCTTGTCCGCACACAATGTTTNCGATGAAGGCCCTACTACAACAATTAGCTGAAGGTCAACTGGACTTAAAATGAACAGTAAAAATTAATACTTGTCCACGAAATGTATGTGTAGCATAAAATGTGATCTTTGAATAATGAAGACAGTGTTTTTATAAAATGTTATCAGTTTAATGATGTTGTATAATTGTTACTTTTGAATTTATTATGACAGATATTGCTTTTTCTTGTTTTGTCATACCTGTTTCATTTCAAAAGGTGTTGCTATTGATCCCCCCCCCTCCCCCATCTCAGTAGGCCATTTCACACAATAGTCCAAAAAGTTACCCTTGTTTTACTAACATCATCATCAATTCATCATATTGCGATAGTGCTTAGTACTGTGGACCTTGTACAAATAGGCCTGATAAATTTGTTGTAATTGGATGTTTTGCCTGCATTTTGAAGTAGCCTGTAAAAATTGTGTATACATCAACATGTATACCGGTATACTAATACACATTTATTTCTGATTTTTATTTGAAAAAGGATAACAGTTCGATTCAACATCAACCATTCAGTAGAGATGGAAGGTGGAGCTGAGGAAGGCCAAGAAGAAGCTGCTCCTGAAGTGAGTAATGGAGTAACTTTGGTGGAATATCCAACCATTTTATGTGTGAATTGTCCACATTTGAAATGTGTACTACATCATAGTGTGAGAGAATGTAAACTTTCAATACTATGCTTTACTTATAAAGGGCAAAGGGCAAATGACCTGGGCATAAAAGAAAAAACAGCAAAGACAAAATAAAGGAAAAAACAAGCCTTAAATGCAGATTGCTGTGGACACTATTCTAATAGATCATCCTTACAACAAGCCCTTTTCCCCTTCTCATGCGCAGATGAGATCCTATCCAGACTTAAATGTGGAGGTGAGCAAGGGAGGAGCAAACAGCCTGAGAATAAGCTGTGCGTACCAGAGAGACGATGTCCTTGATGATCAGGAGGTCGATGCAGAGCCAGACGATGATGAACTCTTCCTCATCGATGAGGTACTCTTTGCCAAAGAGGGAGCATCGACAGACAGCCTTGAGGGCGCTTACCGTGTCGGGTCAGAGGTCATGAACGGGGTAAGGAAAATAATAATAATGATAATATTCCGCTTATAAATCGCTTAATACAATGTCTCTAAGCGCTTTACAGATATACTATTATCCCGGTCATTGGATTCAGTGCTTGAACGCACACAATGTTTAGAATCTAGCATTTCTATTTTTAGGTCCTCAAACTAAAGTTATGAACCCTAGGTTTTCCTCTTTTTGAGAAAACTTCTCTATGAAAAATATACAAAATGATTGTATTCCTAACTTTGCCTTGAGGGATTCCTAATTTTTGGTATGAAAGGTTGGCAGGTATGCTCTAGAGAGGGGGCCAAGGGTAGCTGTCAGTGTGTAATTATTCTTTGTGTGTTGATGAATAGGGCATGACTGATAAAGATTATTTCTTTAAAAAAAAATCTTTTTACTATAGCAGAGACTCGCTGTAAAAAAGACTCGCGTGCATCAATGCGCTGTAATAAATTCAATCAATTGTGTGGGAATATTTTGATGACAATGCCCAATATTTTGCAATGATTGAGATGAATGCTGGCTTAGTTTTTCCAACTCTCACATGTTTAATGATAAATTCAGTACCGCCCATTTACTTATCTACCTAATAAAAGGTGTATTTTGGAAGTACATCTAGAGTCACTGAAGATAATGATTACATCTAACCTGGGCCCTGTTTCATAAAACTTGATATCAATAACAAGTTGCAAGCTACTGTTATAAGCTACTGAAATCATGGCATCTGATTGGCTGAGAGCAAATTTATCATAGAAATTTAGCATTTGTTATAGATAAAAAGTTTTATGAAACAGGCCCCTAGAGCCAGAAGGTCTTAAAGCCCCACTGCACTACTTACAGCTACTTGCGCCCTCTATATATCTAACAATGCCTCATTGGTTACCACAAGTCCCCCATGATCCCCTTCATCTTATGTTAATTGAGAGCTGATTTAATGAGATAACTACCTGTCAGTGACCACGCTGGGTGGTCTAATCCCTCCTGGCCAAACTAGTGCAGACGGGCTTAAAATGCTTGAATATGTAACATTCTCATGGGATAATTCTTCCGGCTTGCAGCAGATGATATAATATGTGCTTTATACAAACAGAATGTAATTGTATTGTTGAAATAATTGTTGGTAATTATACCTCTTTATTATTATTTTAGGACCTTTATGATCATCTAAAGAACTACCTAGCGGAGAGGGGCATCAATAAGGATTTCTGTGAGAAGCTTTCAGACTTATCCAGTGCTGTAGAACATCGGCAATACATTGGCTTCCTGAACCAGCTCCAAGGGTTCGTCAAGAAATGAGTCTCTTCAATCTATCTTGGACTTTGTAGTTCATGATCTTTCTTTTTTAAATCTCCGGCCGTCGGTGCAGACATACGAAGACTAAAGTTGTGCTGTACCCTAAGAGACTATACCTGAATAGTACAGATATTATGGAATGCTTGTTCACGTGGATAGAAAGACAGTTGTGTGCATGACGTTTTTATCATGTTATACAGTGTGGCCCCAAATAAACACAACACTCAAGATCTGCAAACATCATTGACACACTGTCAATGGTTTTTGTTTTATTGAGTAGAATATTATTTTTTCTAGTAATATGGCACCAACATCATCAATTTGGGGTAAGGTGTATGATGTTAAGGCTATTTTTGCGTGGCAATGTAATTTTCAAAATACTTATGCAACCTTAGTCATGTTTAAAGCGGCAAGTACTTTGTGCTTGACTGCTTCCCATACATTCAGCTATGTCGAAGAGAGGTGTCGTGTGTTCGTCAACACAGCTGATTGTATGGGAAGCCTTTGCAGATCTCCCAGTGTTGCACTGGGCCACACTGTATAATACAAAAATCATTGTTGATGTTTTGATTATTCGAAAGTTCCCTCAGTCCTGCGGTTCGTTGTTTGGTTTGACCTATGAGCTACATGTAGAATGAGACCTTAATGTATTCCTTACTAAATAAAGAATTATGATCTTCAGTTCTTGAATTTTAAGTAATGAATTTTACCCAAAGAAAGACAAAGTAGGACATAACAGTTTTACCTGATTTTTAACCAATGCAACTTCAATTATTATTAATGAATGTAGTAACAAACAAAAGAACAGACCAAATCTTAAGTTATAACTCATATTTGTACTAAAATCATGATAGAACGACAAGATATACCGATAAGTAAATATGATTTTCTACCACAATATTTTGCAGTTAGTAACTTTATTTGATCTTTTATACATCACATTTTACAAAGAAATCAATTAAAATATTTGTAGTTATTGCAAATTGATTTTGCATTTCTGAATACACCTGTAGAAAAAAAAGCAAATAAAAATGCTTTCCATGACAAATGATACTGATAATTAGGAAAATACTTTTACTGTCAAGGCTCGCTCATCAAGAAGTTTTTTTGTAATCAAATGACTTTTGGGGCAGAAAAGAATAATTGTTTTAACATGCTCCTTTTGTCTAGTGTTCCGTTGTACATGTAAGAAAAATGATATGTTTGTGAGGTACTACACACCTTTAAATCATTATCAGACTTTGTATGGACAAGTCTATAATCTATTAAAATCAGGTCTGTTCCATTCACTGATCAGCTTTAAACAAGAGAATGTTATTTCTTTGAGTAGTAATAGTAGTGCAAGAGTGGTGATGAGTCAGATTTTGTATCAGCTCACAGCCAAATCACATTAGTGCTGTCATCGAAAAAAAAAAATCTTTGTTAACATGTCGTCTTGAATTTTAGCCGACAACGACACACTGTCGACAGAAACTTTTTTGGGAAAGCTTTTATGAAAAATCCCCAGGGCATGCAGACCGACCGGTACGGCCGGCTGGCGTGCATGCCAACAATTATTGTTCGTGAATGATTTTTATTTGCTGCAGCCGTGTAAGTAAGATGACAGATTTCGAGTTTGTGTTCACTTTGAAATACAAATTACACAAAACCAAAGTGTTTTTTTATAAAAAAAGTGTTGTTTGTAAAATGATTCAAAGTGCGTGTAAAGCCTATAAATGGGTTGATTCTTGTCGACAATATACTATCCCTGTCGACATGTCGCCTTCCCGTAAAAATGCACTTTTATCAACAAGGTTGTCGACAGAAGGCTTGTCGATGACAGCACTAAATCACATGTTTGTGTTTTTATACACAGGTTGGGTTTTTATTTGCATTATTATTTTGAATTAGATATACATCGAGGGTTCAGTGACACAAAGACGTAACTCCATATTTTGCCAAAATGAGTATTTGATATAAAAAAAGGGCGGGCTTTCCAGGAAACACAAAGGCTTAACTCATTGAAGTCAATGGCTAGTGAAACATAGACTTAACTCCTTAAGGCCCGAGTGCTTAGTGACACAAACCACTTTTTCTGAAAATGGAGTTAGGTCTTTGGGTCACTGACATGTACATTGTATTACTATTTAAAAGAAATTTTTAACAGACTATGAAATCTCAGCAATGATTGTCATACAAGTGTCGTAAAGTTGGGGTACCCCAAATCTAAGTCGGGACACCCAAGATTTTGCATACAAATTGTAAAAAGTTCTATCCGGACCCTCTTCAAAAGAAGTTGGTACATGTATGGAGCCCTACAATATATTTTAACCTGCATTTCTCAAGTCAGGACTATAAATGCTAAGATGTAGGGCAATTCTTCAGGATAGGTAATGGACTTACCCAGAGACTTGCACATTTATGAACATTCTAGATTTACAATATTTCATCCAGTGAGGTCATCAATAAATTGTTGCCTGTTTATTTAGCTGGAAAGTTTAACCACCATGCCTCCTCAAAAAAATATAATGAAGCTTAATTAAGGTTTACAACAAAAAAATGTACATGGAATTGCCCTATATCATGGCAGAACTAGATTCCCTTTTGAGAAAGGGTTACAAGATAACCAAATTGGCTCAGCAATCAAGGTAAAATATATTTAAAAGGAAGCAGAATGTGGATATTAGGGAAGTAGGAAAGTGGAATAGTCGAACATTTTCTCAAATTTTATATTATTGAAAGTTGTATAATGAAACTAATGAAACATCATTGACAAAGCTAGAGAGGGATTGTACAATGCATGATCCAGTAATAATTGCTCTCTGGCTAATATCCTGCACTAAGAGAATTGTCAACTCTGGCCTAACACTATACCTCAGTCTAACATGAAACCCAATTGCCAACTATAACCCTGTATCATTGACGGAATAAATCCCAGAGCACCAGTCACCTAAGCTTATGTCCCAAGGACACAGCAAAAATGACCCTTTTGAGGAAGAGTGTGCAAAACTGCAAAGAAGATGAGATGCATATATTTGGCCACTCAAATTATAGATACACTCTTTAGTCAATGAATTACTTGAGCAACAGAAGTTAATATCAAGTGCAACTTAACGATCATTGTGCAGTTCATTCTCTATGGTGAATGATGTTCCCTGAACTCCTTCACGGCAAAATATTCATCACTGTGAGAGATTTACAATAAATTCTATGAATAATTGTTCAGGCTCTATTGCTCTCTCGGATTGGGATAGATGATTGTTTGGCTGCATAAGGTCTTTGAACGAAAATGAGTCCATTGATGTGTCTTCTTTACGCCCGTCTCTGTATCGTCCTATTCGTCATAAGATGACACATCTTGATCTTCGTCTCCTCTCGACCTGAGAAAGGAAGCATTAGAAAGTCCAATTTGATTGTAATTGATAAACCATCGTAAGACGTTACAGTTACATCATAATACTTATAATGAGGTCCTTAGGACCAAGGAAGTTACCTTGTTATATCAGGGTAAAAAAACAAAAGAATATAAAGAGCTTGGACCAGCAAAATCCAGCAAAATCACCTTGTTATAACAGATATCTCATTATATCGGAGGTCTACATACTGGGATTCATTTGTTTATATTAAGAATTTAACGGCTCGGACCAATTTTAAAAAGTTGGGGTTACCATTAGTGTTGGTCTGTTAGTTTGTCATTTTTCATTGTGTTGCAATGAATTGCGTTAAAAGGAAGTCACTCGTGGTTAAAATCGATATTTATGAAGATCGCTACTTGATCTTGATTTCTGACTATTCCAGCTCCATTAAGTTTAATAACATTTTTATTAAATCAGTAAACGGAAAAACGGCTAAAGATAAAAACAGAAGAAGATGTATTGCCCTATAGGTGCCAAAACATGGGTCGGTAGGTCGGAAATCTTTCTCTTTTTAATTTTTGATTTCCTTCTTCTTTCTTTCTTTCTTTTCTCCCTCTGGGCTGGTATTTCTCAGTTTTAATGCTACCAAACAACGGTGCAAAAAAAAGAAGACTTTTTGGATCGGTCGCAAAGGGCAATAGAACATATTTGTTTAGGCCTCATAGAAACGAATGATTAAGCCTCCTCGACCAAGCGAAGCAAGGTTGCAAATACACGAAGACATGAAGGCACACCTACCAACATGATTATACAGCCACCCAGAATGAAAAACTGCTCTAGAGAATTGTATGATTAAAAGTGAGGTATGGTGGACATGCACTGTTTTACTCACCAGGTTCTCATTGTCAATGCCTCTATGTTCCCATGCTGTTGATGCCACAGAGAGTCTTTTAGATATCCCATGTTCTGGACATTTTGATGTCTCTAAATTCTGTTCTGTCCTTGCTAGGTTAATTCCATTGCCTCGTTCAGGCCCCACTCGTTCATTTACCAATGTTGCTTCAAGACTTTCCATTGTCCTGTTCGGTTCAGTGAGTAACATCAATCCATTGGTGTTAACGTCTTTGGTCAAGGAGCAAGTATCCACACCGTTCGGTCGTAAATCCGTTCGACCCCTTTCCAGCTTTTCTGAAGATATGATATCCCTTTCGTCCTGTTCGTAGCACGTAGGTTTGTCCCTGAAGTCGGCGATGGAAGCGCTGATTCGACGTCCTCTGCTATTGCGGTGGCACGTGCACCGTGGTGGTTCGGTAGGCACGTTATGAGGTCTTGGAGGAAAAGATAATGGCTGTAGAGGTCCGGGTTTCGTTGTTGGTTTGTTTGTTTTGCCTCCTTTTGAATCTGATGGCTACAAAAGTAGAAGCAAATACATGTCTGAATATAGAATATCACAAAAATGCTCACTCGATGTCTTCAAAATAAACAGCTTGAAAATTAACAGTAGGCCTACTGTCCAAGAACAGGTAATACAATTACCTCCAAATTTGATTTAAACATGTACAAGAGTTTCCATTCTCCTCAGCAAATATGAGAAACGTATTTTGAAGCAAAAATGCAAAAGCAACACATTTCTCTTTAAGATACTAGTTTATCTTTTGCTGATACTTATATGATGTTGAATGGCTTTGAGTGTGATACAAGAATATATTGCCATAGCGAGACCAGTATATTCTTATTCTTGTATCACAATAAACAAAGCCTACAAAATTATTATTATTATCAATATCAGACTGACTAGCGAAATAAAAAAAATTGATAATCAAGCAATATTGTATTGACAGTTGAAGTTCCTGGATGACTGAGCAATACAAAACACAAAACAGTATTGATCTGTATCCGGGTGCCGCGCTAAAGATATTAAATACACTGATTTGTACCACTTAATTCGAAGCCTTAGTCTAGCCTAGTCTTCTAAAGACGTTAAGAATAATTTATGCACCATTTAACTTCAGTAAAAACTGTCTATTAAAGCCATCCAAGGGGACAAAATGTGGCCACTGAACTGAAGAAAGGTGGCCTTTCTCAGGGGCGGAACTAGGGGAGGGGGTTCGGTGGTTTACACCCCCCCCCCCCCCCTTGGGCGGCGAAGTGAAGAAAAAAAAGGGGAAGAAATAGAAACAAAAGTAAAACGGTAAAACTGCGCGATTTTTAGTTTGTTTGTACTTCTTTTGTTGTTGATGCAAAGTAAAAGCTGACTAGTACTTTCAATAATATACAAAATAGGTTTCCATTCAACATCAAAATAAGTTCTCAAGTTCTCGCCCGATTTACCTTCAGTGTGATAAGAAGATCAAATGGGAAGCCTTCAGGGTCTTCGAGACAATCTTGGAAGAAGAGTTGAGTTTGCGCCCACTCGCGTTTGCGTAACCCTCCATCTAGGTAGGCCGCAAAGATTAGACCGTTGATACTACTTTCTATGTAAATAATAAATAAGAATGATAATTACTTCATACAATGGTTGCTGTTTTGATACGTCCTCACTTTCGCCTCGCCTCATCATTTCTGTTTGCCTTTCACTTCGTCTTCTCTTTATATCCAGATGTTTACATATTTTTTTCATGTGATTTCTAAAATTTGATAGTTTCGAAGAAAAAAAAGAAAATTTGAAAAAGATTCACTGTATTTGACATTTCTTCCCCATTAAATATGATTTTTACATCTGCACTTGACTCAAACACCGCAATCAAAACATAAACAATTGTGCCTAGGAATAAATGAGAAAACCAGCCCAAACATCCAGCTGCAAACCCTACCAATCACCTCAAAGAAAAAGCAAGGTAAATACAATATTCACCTGTCTTGAGCCTCTTGAGCTCCTTGCTCGGAGGGCAATCTGGGCGTCTCATGTCAAAGGTGATGTTTCCACCGGAGAGTGTCCGACTATAGGTGAGTGCATAGACCTGGTCGACGACTAGACCAGTTTGGGTTAGATCCAGGAACCAACTGATAGATCCACTGGAGTGTCTGGGTTTCCGCGTCAAGTAGGTCTGGAGGATGGAAATTGTTGATTAAATACGGCAGACGACAATGATAACTTATACAAAATTGATTTAATGTTATTTTCATTGAGTAGCGACGGAATGAAAATCATTCAGGAAAATACATACCTACAAAAATAAAATTTCATATGTTGAATATTTATTAAAAATGACGCTGAACTTACCCCTCCCCAACC
>BEXV01001198.1:0-13261 GCA_003118195.1 Hemicentrotus pulcherrimus
TCTCTCTCTCTCTCTTACCATGGACCTAGTACATGCTCTTACCCTCCCTCTTTCTCTATGTCTCTTTCGCACTCGTTCTCTCATACATATAATAGGTCTGTGAATTTCCTGGGCGCCTTCATTATACTTTATATAAATCATAAGACACTCTATTTATGGACATACTTAATTCTACCATATGAATGAAGTTGTCAGTTTGACTTGAGCATGATGTATATGTCTAAATATATCAATCAAATTGAACAATCAGAAAAATTACTTTTCGCTTTCTCTTTCTTTGTATTAGAAAATCATTAAGTGTACGATTGTGACTACCGTCGACTTAAGCTGGCGAAGGGTTAATCATGGATGTCATCGCTAAGTATTGGTCTTATTTTCCTAATTTCTACTTTTTCAGTCATTCATTTTATGTTTTTTGTTTGTTTTGTATTGTTTTTCATATGATATGCTTGCGCATTAGCATCATCTTGTTTTCCTTCTCCTGGATCCTTTCTAGATCCAACCATACATTGTCAATGTGGCAGCAGAATCCCTTTTTGAGGTTTGTATTTCATTTATCAATCAGATATAATCTAATCTGAGGACGGACTCACCAAGGACTTGTAACATAACCCCTGTACTCCCAAACTCTACAGAGAACGATTTGGACGTGCGCCACCTAAGTATCGAAATTTAATGCTGTAATCGTTCCTATCATTGCTGTTAGAACTCAGCCTCAACACACATCACTTAATCTAGACACCATTCGTTTGAAAATGTATCATATCGTGCATTGTGCAAGACATGTTCAAAACAATACTTATAATATAAGCCTGAATTGGACCTGACCTCTTTTGTGAAAATGCGGTTATTTTTTTTTTATGCACAATTCTTGCTTTATGTAATCATGTCCCTGCTTTATGTTGTCATTTTAAACTCCTTCATTTTGAAAACAAAAATCCTTAATTACCTATAAACAATGAACCCAAAGCATGTACAGTGGAAGATACTTCATTGTTTTAAGTACACTGCTATGTATAGACCGGTTTTAATTTTACTAACAAATTCAATTGTAATGCATAATTTTTAAATAAAGGTTGTTTTTTACAACATGAAAGTTTGCCCGTCATTGCAAAAAGTAATATATTCGAACCAGATTCCATGTTATATTGCAGTTCATTCATTTATGACAGGTTAAAACTACATTTATTCTCTTTTCATTTCTTTGAAAAATATATTGTATTCCCCTGAGTATTATTCGTGTTTTTCAAGAGAAAATCTTTCCATCCATATGTAATTTGTTCTAATTATCAGTTTTTAGTAAATTTTCTTTGTGTAGCTCCTTTAAAAAGAAACTGTATTTCACTTGTAAGGGGCCCCATTTACCAGCACAAAATCTGCTTCTTTGGGTCCTGGCCTGCTATGTATTCTGTATTTGAACTTGATTTGTTTACGATGTAAACTTAAAGTAAATTACATATCACCGTCAAAGAAAGATTTGTGAGGTCCGTTAGGAAAAAAAAAATTTTTTTTTTTTACTAAACAAATTTACAAAAAAAGTAACCCAACTTAAAAAGAGAAAACATGGAAATCTATAATTCCATTGATTAATATCTTTCGAGATCCTCCAACAAATAGAATAAAGGTCAGTATTAAATGATACCATTCATTTTCAAACTTATTCAAAGGTAATTGAATTGAAAAGTCAGCTTTAAAAAAGTTATCATAAGACCGCAGAATACCTTGAAACGGTTTGTGCATGAATGTCGAAATCTACATTATTAAGTTTGTCGGGGGGGGGGGGNTCAAATTGAAAAGAAATAGGCTTATGTCTTTGGGGCCGACTTTACTTAAAGTCAAAGAAATAAACAGGGTGAACTTGAATAAATTTATAAATCGAATAGACTGTGCTGGGGAATTCTGAGTTACTCGATCAAAACAAAGACGTTTCCCTAAATTCTCGAACATGTAAACTGACAAAGATGACTCAGTTTGGGTCAGAGCCTAAGAACTCCACAGGGATCCCCCTAAACGGATTACTTTCAGCAGACCACTTGGGTTGGCAAACTCTCTTTGCTCCTAATATTTTCCTTTCACGTCAATGGGTGGGGCTGAAAATAGTGAAAGGATGGGGGTCTATTTGTTCTTCTCACCATCTGACTGCTAGAACAAACAGGAATGACTTTTGACATTTAGATAAGACAAGTTCGCAAAGGGTAGCCTTACAATCATTCAATAAATCAGGAAGTAGCTACAATGAATAGATGTGAAGGGTAAAGGAAAAAAACTCAGTGGTCCACCAAAACAACGTTACCCTTCACATTTAAGCCTCTGAGACTTCTGATTGGTCAAGTGTATGTGTGACGTCACTTTGGCTAGGGAACAACTTGTGGGATGTCAATTCGACACCACGGTTTTAAAATGGAATTTATAAGGTAAAGGTTAACTTGTTATAAGATTAAATAGAGCTATCTTTTCATTATAAATCTCCCTTGCACATCGGAGAAAGATTTCATACTGTACACCAGGCTGGAAGCTGATAAAACCATCTTCATTCTTCTATCAGCTGTCTTCAAAAACATTATATACCTTGAGAGATAAAAACTGACTTTCACATCTTGATATCACTAACAAGGTAGGAATATTGCATTTCTAATCGACGCATTCACCCAACTCCACCCTCTCATGCTGGAATATTTATTTTTTTAACTTATTTATTTTTATTAATTTATTTATTGTGCATTTTACAGATATGTTTTCTTCCATCGGGTAAAAGACTCAATAGTCTAGCAGGATGTAATTCCTACTAAAAGCTAGCCCTTCTAAACATCTGAATGAACAAGGTCTTTCTGAGATGATGTCATATATTGTATGATGACAAGGTGACATAGCGCGGTAAAATTCATCACTATTACAAGGTTACGAATAAAGATCTCTTTATAACCGATCTTCCCAATGTTGCTAGTGATTGGCCAGGTGATAAACAATTGTTGTATTCACTTGTCAGACTGGTGGATTTCAGCAGTAAAAATACATGTTGCATCTAGGAGATGTTGCTATGTTGGGAATGTTAAGACAACTTTATGACTTTTAGAGTAATTCATAGTCAAGGCTGTATGCATATAAATATACTTTAATATTTCCGATTCGTAAATTTATCTATGTCATAAAGGATTCTGATAACAAAGGTAATCCATTGAAAGACAACGATCATAGGATGGACATGCATGGGAGCCCTTCTTTTATTCGTATTATCAAAATCTTTTTATCCGACGACTTAGGGTTTGGAAAATAGTTTCCAAAAGTTGATAATGATGATAATATGATAGAAATAATAATGATGATAGTACTAATTCTAAGTCTAATTATAATAATAATTCCAATAATCATATTAATGATAATAAACATGAACATAAACTTAACTTTAATAAGTGGGAGCTTGTGCTGTACAGTAGTTCATAAAGTTGAATTTCACTGACGAGTAATTATTGAGATTTTCCGAATCATTTTAAACACGTACTTCAGGATACGTCGTTCTTACAGATGTTACTCTCGACCCTTAGGTTTTAAAACCTTCAAATAGATTTTAAGCATGATCTAAAATTTTGCGTGATGTGTGAAATTTGAATCTATCAAAACTCTTCTCAAAACCCACCTTTTTAATCAGTTATATTATACTGGAGGCGCACACAAGTAGTTAATTCCATTCAACTCAATTGTATTATATTGTATTGTATTAGTAACATTTAATTTTATTTTGTTGCTTTTTAGGTATTGAACATGTTGATTAATTATACTAAGTTAGACAGTGCCATCTGTGTGCTTAGAAACAACTGTATAAAGCGCCCAAATGTAATTATTATTATTATTATAACCAGTGTATTAATGTAATTTTCTGAGTCCCTTTTTGAGTGTGTGTGTGGGTGTGTGTGCGCTGATTGTTTTGCATTTTGTGTAGGATCATCTACCCATACGTTTATGTTAATTTGTTGATGATCCAACCTCTTCGTAATTTCCTTCAGTGTATTTTCAATCATATTTGCTTATCTATGTTTTAACGAAAAATGTCATTCTTTGGGTTTGCATGTCTTTATGAAAGTGGTGAATAAATTCAATTCAATTCAATTCAAATCGTTACCTGGTCACTGTAACTTAAAGGTTTATCAATCGATGGTACGGTTGTTTTTTTCGCGATTGGTTGCAAAGATACTATGTGCAATCAATCGTAAAATTCAGTAGTGCCATCAAGTGGTAAATTTGTACTAGTAGGAGTAATATTGTTATTGCTTTTATTGTTGTCATAAACGTCATTATTGATTACATTAAAATCCTATTACTCATCATCATCATCATCATCTTCATCATCATCATTATGATTCCAATAAAAGTACGTACCGTCTTAACTAAAGCAAATAACTGGAATAATAGCAATTAAATCCAAATTAAATCTATATAAATTCAAGTAAAACATTACAAATTGAAGTGCAAGTGACACAGGAACCTCATCGAAGGCATGAAAAAGTAGGTTACAAAAGCCAAAATATGTTAGGAATGCTATGCCTTCATGCTTAATAAACTTGATACATATAATGACCTAAACCTTGTCGAATTCAAAGATAAACTTGTGCGACCCTGCCTGGCCTTGGCCCAAAGATGTCACACAGATAAAAGTGACTTCCTCTTTACCATGGCCAGCTGCATGCGGCCAAGCACGTACATCTCTCGTCACGCCGAGCTTCCTGACTACGCCAAGCCACGCCTTCTACAGACTTTAACTCTTTTTGTTCCATGGGTGATTAGTTCGTGTTTTTTTAAACACCAGAAAACAAACAATACTTACATTTCAACTTTGTGTAATTCTTTAATCATGTATTGTATCACAATAAAGTGTTTGGTTCAAAAGTTGTAGGATATTCACTAATGCACTTATTTTCGTGTTTATAAATTATTGTAAAATATAAGGATAAGTTACTTTCGTAGTTCTTCATGTATCAGTTCCTTATTCGTTTAGCATGTTTAGATTTAAACATTAGAAAAGATCCTGTAAGATCCCGTACAACATTTGCAGGTTTTTCACAAAAATGTCTGTAGCGGCTTATATACATTGCTGGATATTCGAAATGCTTAATTCCTTCTCTTATTATACTTTGACAACCGTTCACATATTTCTTAGTGGAGCAATATGCGTATCAAACTACCTAGTCTGTTTGTCATAATGTGCCATCAGAAGTTCAGCACACCAACAGTTAAATCGCATGTCAAGAAGACGACAAGTGTACGAGGGTGGAAAATATCTCTCTCCAATCATTTTGTATCAGCAATGACAAATATGAAACCGAAAGAGAAGGAGATAGAGGGCAAGGGAAGCATGATGTAGGAAGAAAACATACACAAATATAGATGAGAAGTCCATGGAAAGAGAGAGAGAGGGAGAGAAAATGGAATGGAGAGAGAGAGTGAGAGAGGGGAGGGAGAGAGAGAGAGAGGGAGTCATGTCCTACTGATAATACCAAGGATAGGTTTGTGATTGGATTATACTCTCCGTTGTTAATTATCACCGTTATACTGGCAAACGAATTTACCTTGTCTATATTGTTTCGACATTTCAACACAAAAATATGATTTTATACCTATCTAATACTCATGAGGAAAAGGTGTTTTATATTTCAATCGTTCTAATGAGTAAGGGAAGATGTGATAAGCGTTAGACCGTCATCATATTCTCATTCACTTTTTCATTATATTTTCATTAACTACTGCCAACTTTTCGGCGATCATAGTTACCAGTAAATGGTGGAGATACTGTAATCAAATGTTGAAGTAAAAAATAAAATGTTGTAATACCTAGGCACGCCTCAACAGCCCCCGTGAAATTATCGTTCCAATGGTGCATGGTGTTCATTTTCAGTATTCTCTGGTTTTGCTAGATATACGTGTAGCCAGCTCTTTTCACTCTCAGATTTTTAGCAGTCCAAGCAAAATGTGCCAACAAATGAATACAAATACTTTCTCCAAAATAATGTTATTTGTGTTGACAATATCTCCCCAAAACCATAATTAGGAGGGGTAGGCTATAATGATACGATGCTTCTAGATGTCACTGGAATGTTACCGTTTTCAACTCAACAATACGTATCATTTTTGATCAAGTCTATGATGAATTGTTTTTTTACTCTTTGTATGCACTATACCTATGTTGTACTATTTTCTAACTGATATTCAGTGATTCATTCATGTTTGCTTTCCACAGATGAAGCTGCCACTTGTCTTGTGTTTGATAACGCTCCTGGTGGCCTCCACTACAGGTAATTACACATATTCTTGCATTAACATTCCCAGTGGCAGGTCCAGGATTCTCTGATGAGTAGGAGCGGTTGAGGTGTCAAAAGGGGGATAACAACCAAGGAAAAAAGCTAGGGGGAAAGGGTTCTTAAATTTGTCTAGAAAAGCACAGGAACGTTTTTTTATACTAATCTGTACTCATTAATGGTCTAAAGGTTACAACGCATTTAATTTGGTATAAGTGGAGGTGGCGTGACCCCGGTGCCCACTTTCAATCCATCCGCCATTATTTCTGCTTATGATTTTTATTCCATATTTGGTAATGCATCTCAAGCATATCATTCAAATTGTTCAATATCCCCGTTTTAAACCACAATCCATTTCAACCACAATCAATCACAGGGCTACTATCCCCTTATTCTAGTATGGTCGAAGCCTGCATGGCATTATACGACTCGCAAGAAATATACATAATAGCTATTTTCGTACATTATTTCAACTTTACCCATACTCTATTTGTTTCATTGCAAATGTAACTTTGCGAATAAAGAGCTTTTGAAATCGTTTACAATACTTCTCATTTCAGCAGTGATATTTCATCAAATATTCACGTCTTAGGTCTTTTTCTTCCATTCTTTTGTTTTTATCAATAGCCCAGCAGCGAGGACAATGTAATTGTCAGCCTTCCCTTATTCTCATTTCTATATTCTCATATCAAGTAAAGTGATATAACATCATATCACTATTGACCATGATCATTGCTTTATCCGACTTGTATTCCCTCTTCTGATAAATATTTGCACATATTTTGATATCGATATCCCAAAAATTGTGATCTAATCTAGAGTTCAAATACACTGAAATAGCTTTATATTATTTTTGATTGTAAGTGAACCAATATTGTCGTTACGATTGGCGCTCTGGACAAGTATAGGTTTAATAATCCCCTAGCATCAAGTATTTTACTTACAATAACTTATGTGTAACGGATTGAATGGATACCTTATGAACTGATTATCATAATTCCTGCTTAAATAGGGGAAATTAAAAAAATATATATATAAGCAATACATAAATGATCTTTAATTTCTACTTTGCATAGTATCAACTTTTAAAAAATGATCCATCTATGTTCTGTCTATCTTAAGGGCAAACTCGTCAGAGACAGTACCAACCATACCGGCAACAATACAATCAGCAATACCCAAGACAACAGCAATATCCACCAAACTCGAACCCAGGATACAATCAACCATGGTATCAAAACCAACAGGGTACATGGGGGATGGATCCAGAAGAACAACGTGAACAGCAAGAGAATATGATGGAAAACCAACGAGAACAGCAAGAGAATATGATGGAAAACCAACGAGAGATGCAGGAAAACATGAGGGAACGACAAGAGAATGCCTATGAGAACGGACAGCGGTGGCGGCAGCAACCACGGCAGCAGCAACCATGGCAGCAGCAACCATGGCAACAGCAACCATGGCAGCAGCAACCACGGCAACAACAACCACGGCAACAACGACCTTGGCAACAACAGCCATGGCAGGGACAGGGTAGGCAGCCATATTACAACCAACAGCAAGGGGGTTGGCAGCCTTATTACAACCAGCAGCCACAGCGACAACCCTACAGAGCCCAGCCCCAGCGACAGACACCTCCATGGTGGAATCAGAACATATGGCCTCAGCAGCAGGGTTTCTATCAACAAGGTCAATCTGGATTGGGTGCTGCTGACCCCGAGGCGCAAGAGAACATGATGGAGCAACGGGAAGAGATGCAGGAAAACGCCATGGAAGAACAGCAAGAGATGCAGGAAAATGCCATGGAACTGGAAGAAGATAGGCAGGAGCAAGCTCGTGAGCTTCAGGAGAATGCACGTGAAAATGGAGCTCCGCTGAACTGGAATCGTAATCCCCGCAGGCGGCGACCCACTCCCCAACGTCAGCGACCAGCACAGCGATTTGACCCATAGGTCCATTACAGGAGGGAAACTGAATTCTGAAATAATGTAGCAATGTATCCTATTTTCAGTTTTGTTTGGATTGTTTTTCTTCATGTAAACATTCATGTATCTATTGTATTCAAGAAAAAGATGACCAACATTTTTTAAGATCAAAATAAAAATTACCATAGTGCAAGTAAATCGACAAACCATGACACTTTTCGACTATTACGCAATAGCATGATTAACAAAAAAATCAATATCTAGTGAAGTATTTTTAAGATCAACTTGGTAGCTTATAGTAATGATAGAAAATATAGAGAGCAAAGGATTTGCAGACATCTTACCATTAGCAAATTAAAAGGTAATCATTTTGTTTGAGACTTCTAATAAGAATTTGGAAGAGATATTTCCAAGTTGTTGAAATCTATTAATGCAACATTATTTTTACCGGCATTCTGTACATCATCAAGTTAATGAGAATGATTTTTTTTTTTGGTAAAACGACCACCAATGAAAATTAAATTATAATTGTTGGTGTTGAACAATCCTGAAAAGATTCATATCTGTTGGAGGCCAAGCAACAGTAAAATATGTTTTGCAATAAACATCACTCGAGAACTAAACGATACTTGGACATGCCATTTTTATGTCATTTTAATTTATGTGCTAATGGATTCATTGGCTGAATAAATGAACAATTGGGTGAGTGAGAGAGATGTGTTGATTGAGATTCGTGAATGATCAAGAGAGTAAGAGATTGATCGGTTGATTGATTGATTGGGGGAATGAGTAAAATAGTGAGTGGATGATTGATCGATTGAGTGAGTGAGTGATTAAATGAGTATGCGATTAGTTGATTAGTTAGGAGAATGAGCGGGTGATTGATTAATTCAGTGAGTGAGTAAGGGATTGATTGATCGATTGATCGATTGAGTGAGTAAGTGAATGAATAAGTATGTGATTAGTTGATTGGTTAAGAGAATGAGCGGGTGATTGGTTAATTAAGGGGTTGATTTTTTTTTTTTTTATGGTCAGTTTTTATTCTTTTTCTCTTGAAACAAATTACAATCATAGTACAAAATACAATCGTCATATGTAACGCTCACTGCAATTGTGGTGACATTATAAATCAGTATAAATCTTTGTCTTACAAACGGCTTCAAAAGAAACGTACATAGTTCATTTCTATACATCATATTCGAAAATATTCGAAACAAAAATTCATATTTTCAAAGAAAACATATGCAGTTATATAATCCAAAAATGTTGTTAAACAATGTAGCAACTGATACTTCTCTTATACTGTTGTTCCGAGAGAAAAGTTTTCTCTTTTTGTTAACCCTACCCTACCCGACCTCTCCCTTATCCCCCTCCCCCCCCCTCTTAAGCGGTGGACGACTGGCTCTGGGTTCCAATTGTTTATCAAATACTCAGGTTTTCCCATTTAGAAAAATGAATAGTGAGAGTCCCCCTCATTGCTGCCAATTTCCTTTCTTCTACCTTATCCCCTATTATACTATTCTTTATTTCATTTAAAGAGGGTGGTTTTTTAAGTTCTCTATTTTTATAAATCAAATATTTAACAAAAATTAAAACATGATTCATTAATTGATATTTTCCTTTATTTCTCTCTTCTTTCCCAAACAGAATTTCCTCCAAACTACAGTTTTGTATTTCAAAGTCTAAAAATCTCGTGCACATTCCCCACACTGATTGTGCAAATTCACAAGTATAGAATAAATGTTTATATGTTTCTTCATCTTTTTCGCAAAATGAGCATAAGTTAGTCGAGATAAGACCAAAACGGAAGAGGTGATGGTTTGTATATAATATATTATGTATAAGTTTGAACTGAAACTCTCTTAATCGACTGTTAAGTGTACACTGTCTTAGTCTTAAAAATATATTTTCTATTTCCTTACAGGAAAAACCATAGTTCCTTCCAATTCTCTCAAAAACCAAAGGTTTAAAATCATCTTTCTTTATTAATTGTACATAAATTTGTTTTGATTTTAAATCAGCTATATTAGTTGTTTTCTTCCCCAAAGTGAAATCAGTTCCAGAATTATTTTTTTCTTCTCCCTTTCTAAAATTATTTTTCCAACAAACTGGTAAACAAGCATAAAAGTGCTTGATCTTTTCAATTTCATTTACTTCAACACCTAAATCGATAAAATGCCTGTCACATTTTAGTTTACCATCGTTTTCCAAAATATGTTTTAACTTATAAATTCCTTTGTCATACAACCTCTTATCGTATATACAACTTCCTTTATATCGAATAAGTTTATTATTAAAAATTACCACATCACCAATGTCTATACTCCTTATATGTCTCGTATTCACCCAATATTCTAATAAATCCATATAAAATTGTGGAGCTGTCACTTTTAATAAACTTGGTATATAATTGATTGATCGATTGATCGATTGATCGATTGAGTGAGTGATTGAATGATCATGTGATTCGTTGATTGACTAAGAGAATGAGTGCGTGATTGGTTAATTGATGTAGTGAGTAAGAGAGTGAGTAAGTGATTGGTTGATTGATTGATGGATTGAATGAATAAGTCAATTTGTGAACTGATAGTTGCTTGATTGATTCGTTAGTTGATTGGTTGGCTGATTGTTGTTGATGAATTCATTAATGATTAAAAAAATGGTTGCTATATTACTTTTTTTTCACTAAAGACGGGTTGGTTGTAGTGTTATACAGTATACAGAAGGGCTTTTAACTCAAATCATTCTGTTGCAGTAATAAATGATTTTCTGGTCCTCTATCCTTAAATGTTGATTGATTGATTCATAATTTGATTAAATCAAAAATGAAGTTGTCCATGTAAAGAACAAAGTTAATGATGAATAACCTAACGACATTCACAATTTTAAAAACAGTTCTAAACTTACAATTTAAAAATAACCACTTATCGTAATGATACTAAAACGAACTATTAGACAATACTGATATCAAGAAATTTTTCAACTACGTAAGAAATTATGAAATGTGTAGGTCCAACCAGGACAAATCTCTAATTTATTATTTCATTTCTTCAACCACCTATTTTGTTTGAATTACATTTTATTTGCATTTCTTTTATTAAAGATGGTTTACGAATGGAAATTCGTTCACCATCAAGTAGAACTTATTTCTTGTGTAATATCACGGCCCTAGTTCGATTGTAATATTCAATACAATACTGATAAGAATGTCATCCTTTTCTCCGCAAAAAGCGACATTTGCTCCGCGACATTTGCTCCGACGTCAAATGCTCCGCCGACAGTTGCTCCGCCGACAATTGCTCCGCCGACATTTGCTCCGCCGACATTTACTCCGCCGACAATTGCTCCGCCGACATTTGCTCTGCCGACAATTGCTCCGCCGACAATTGCTCCACCGACATTTGCTCCGCCGACATTTGCTCCGCCGACAATTGCTCCACCGACAATTGCTCCGCCGACATTTGCTCCGCCCCCAAAGTACCCTGTTGAAGACAAATCCTCCCTTTTGCAGGGAAAAAAAAAGATAGGAAGAAAGGAAAAGAAAAGAAAAGTAAAGGACAAGAAAGCATGAAAAAGAAAAGGTCAAGAAAAGAGACAAGAAAAGGCTGAAGACAAGGGAAAAGGGACACAAAATAGAATATAGGAAGATTGATGACGATAAATCTTGCCGGCGCTGCGTCGGGACACGTCGGAGAAAAAATAGAAATAAAATGGAGTATGAAATATACTACATGCTCGTGAAATAATCATTAGGGATTAAGGCAGATGGTTTTTAGTTATTATATGAAAAGGCTGAAAATTCGCTTGCTCGCTCCGCTTTATCAGTGATTAACAAGCGATGCTGGTCACGCAGATGCTTTTTAATATGAAATGGCAAGCCAAAGAATTTCGACCAATCGTTAACTAGCTCGCTCGCCAACAAGCAATAAACAACACATCCTGGCATAATACTTGCTCATTTGATCCAAATTAAGTTGCGTAATTTAGAAAAATTCTATTTAAGATTAAATATAACCTAAGATTTTCACCTTCCTTGTTCGCCAAATTAAAAAATAAAACACATCCCCTTAAAATAAGATACTTTTTCCCTTTTGCAGCCAATATCAAATTATGTAGAAATGTGCAGGAATTATAAATATTATGGCATATATGTCCTAACTGTGAAAGTTAAACGTTAGCAGTGTCCTGATATTCAAATTATGAAGGAAACCTGTTTATTTGCTAGGCTTCACTGATTAAACACTATTGAGTGACAAACTGGCTTTTTTTTCTTCTACATAAAATGAGCTGTAAAGGGTACATGACATTTGTCTACATCAACAACGCACTTCTTGTAAGGGCCAAAATTAAACCGGATTGAATCTTTGCGCAGCATAAAACATACGAACATTCGGTACAATGGTCTGAAAATCAGATTACTACTTACTGGCTATATAGCCCTTAAGTCGATTCGACAACTAATAGTCTTTATTTCCCCACTTAAAGACATTTTCAAGCCCCCCCCCCCTCCCTCTTTGTTAGGGAAGTTCTAAATTAGTATTTACTTTCAAATGCCGTTGTAATTTAACCTTTTCATTTTCTTTGGCCTGCAGATGGGACATAGTACCTTTAAATGTGTTTGTGCCCTCTCTTTCAAGGGCCAAGACGACACAGTTACTTATGTAAAAAATATGCCTATAATTATTATCAAAAGAGAAGTGCAAAAGAACTCGCTCATATGCTACGCTAACTCTCGATTATAATTTTTAACATATTCATTTGACGGATGTGCAGCTCCTAAACGTCAGACGAAGAATGGCGGAAGGCAGGTAGATGCTCTTCAATATAAAATAAGCTTAAAACCGCCCGCTCGCTAAATATAAAATTGACATCGCCTTAACTATGATTGTGCCCGACAGAAAACTGTTGGATACTCATTATTGTTGACAATAATTCATGGGTTGAACGTTCGCTGTTCAGTTTATGGTATAAACGTGCCCATTTAATCAAGGAGGGAAATTAAGCAGGAAGATGCTATTCAATATTATTGATAAGTCTACATTTTTA
>BEXV01001198.1:51782-62382 GCA_003118195.1 Hemicentrotus pulcherrimus
CCCCCCCCCCCCCCCACCATTACGCTAGTGCGAGGGAGCATAGTGAACGAGAGGGTGGAGGCGACGTTAGTGACTACCTCTTCACAGGTTTTTGAAGTTTCGTTTATTTTTAATATTACTTTGCTTAGCAAAAATATAGTATATAAAAAAAAGCAATATTCTTTTTTCACACTTCCATTTTCTAGATGATTTACTTGCACATTTTGAATGATATTATGCGAGGGAGCGTAGCTACCGAGCCAGAAGGTATTTGCATTTTTATTTGTCTAAACGCTGCACTATTGGGCCCTCCAGAGCCTAAAAGTTTGTTGCAGTCATTAGTCAGTTAGTCAGTATTTACTATACACTTTTTGGGTGCACTTTTTCAAATGTCCCCCCCCCCTAAATTAATTGAAGGGACGTGTCACCCCCCCCCATCCGCCCCTGCCAGTAGCGCTGCCACATCGCCGTTTGTAAACTGACCAATATCCGACAACTTGGTAATTCAATATATTGTATTTTGTTAGATAGATTCATTGTCAATCTGGTTTCAGTCTGTAGAAAATCGTAGAAAATCTACAGGGGGCTCTTGGGGTATATGTGTCCCCCCCCACCCCCACGAAAAAAATGGCACGCGCGCTTTTCCTTCCTTGGAGACCCCCTAAATCCGGAACACTGCTTAATGTAACCCCCTATCTATGATATTTAAGATAGTTTATAACCCCCTTTCTAAATTTTTCAGGAGTCCAAAGAGACAGAGAGAGAAGAAGAAAAAAAAACATTTTAAAAGAAATTTCCGGATGAAAAGTCAAATACACCCCCTTTAAAAAAATGTTAGGGTCGGACTTTGTCGCGCGAAATTGAGATTTGGGGAACACGAACGCTGTCCCTCCAACCCAAGCATGGGGGCCGCATCTTGAATCTGTAAATGAGCTCATGAAGGATAAGGGAGGGAGAGGTGGCGCTCTTCTAGTTGATAAAGATTGAGTGATTGATTGCCATTAATCCGTTCGGTTAGAGGTCATGTCTTCTTGATTTATTACCCGGATCTTCTGTCAATCAATTATCCACACGCGACTTGGATGTCTTGCTATTACGTAACACGAAACCAGATTATGTTTTGACCTCAATATGAGGACAATACTTGACCTTATGTCGGTACAGTAGTCTAAGAATGGAGGCCATAGTTGGTAAATCTCCGTGTGTTAGAAGACTGGGAACTAAAACTTTTGTTGTCGGATATACACTGTCGATTTAATGGGGATGCTCAACCAGCCCAGTGTTCTTTTTAGCCAAGAGCGCACGCAGATAAAAGTGATTGTCTTTTCTTGCCCCTTTTTCCCACATGTTAGGTCCCAAGTGCACCTTCAAATATCATGAAGCTCTTTTTGAGAGGTGCTTGTCTTTGTCTCAGATTCTAAAACAAAATCCTGGATTTAGCTCATGCTGCAATGATAATTATAAACATTTAGGTCAGTCAGGAACCCCAGGACTTTTACAAGCCGATCACCTGTCTGATTATCAAGATATTTATGATTGGAAATCGAAATAAAATTTTTCGTTTAGTGAGTGGGTAGTCAGATTCCATGTGCGGAAGGCCGTAATTCGCTGACAACAAAAATAGAAGAAAAAACAATAAAAGGAAAAAAAAAAAAAAAAAAAAAAAACCAATAGACCAAAAAAAAATAACCCCCTAGTCTCTCGGAGCATGCTCGGACATTCTTCGGGCGAAGGAAAAGCAAAGCATTACATAAGGCCTAATGGCCATAAAACTAAAGGCTAACCCTGGTGATTGACAACACCTGTTATTGGATAAACACCCGAACGGTGTCGAATTCCCCATGAGAGCTGACTTATGTGACTTTAAGTCTATTGGGGATAACGAGTATGGTAAAACCGGTCACCCAAAGATTTTTAAATCTTTTTTCAGGCACTTTTTGATCATTTTGTAGAGCCATTTGTTTAGGGTTTCAATATTACACCATACCACAAACATTGATAACACCTAGGGCCGTGCATCTCAGATTAGAAATTGTTAAACGATGCCTTTAAATAACTACTAGGTCTTACATTTTTAAATCGTATAGGTCTTGTACTCGATCTGCAAATACGGGCACATAATTATTTTCTTTGTGTACTCATGATATGCATGCTTGCGTTTTAAACGGACCTCTTGGAAGAACAGCGACATCATAAGGGACTTTTAGAATCGCACGAAGACAATAGGTCTATGCTACGATCGACGTCCTTTTAATGCACTGATTTGAATGGACGTCACACGTTTCAGTCCACGCAAATCTAAAAGTCTCTATTGTATAGCTCTGAGTAAAGCAATCCAATCGTATCATTTTAAATAATTATTTGTATGTGTGTGTTTATATGTATGTATATTATGTTTTATGCGGAAAATAAATCCAACTAACCAATTGCAAATAATGATAAGGACAAGGACTCGATACTTGAAAACAGATAGGCCCTACCTTCCAATTATTCCTTTTCAGAAACTAGTCAAGAATTATTCTGTCTATAAACTGCTTCTGTCTAGCTTTTAGAGGAAAGTGCATGCTTGGTCTGCATTATAAATAATAATCCCAATTCGAACGTTTGAGGTATCACAGTGTTTTCTATCCACTTTTTAGGTAACGGCGTCGTCTCTGATTGGAATAGATTTTAAGACGGGTGAAAAGGTAGAAGGGGAAGGAGTGGCACTGCAGAGCGCAGTTTGCATCCATTGTCCTGTTCATATAGCACGATACGAGAAATATGGAACCATTGCTGTAATGCACACACACCAGCCTTACGTAACCGCTTTGGGTAAGACAGTTAAAGTATTATCTAAGTCTGAAAGTTGTGGCATGGAGCGTGCTTTTTCTCTAACTCTTGTAGTTCCAATCATTGTCATTCCTCTGTCAAAGCATGTACCCCTGAGCCGCTCTCCCCTTGGTTGGTCTTTTTCCTTTCAGTCAGCTTATGTACAAGTATAGCTTTATAGGCTTGATAACTCAGTAGATGGGTCACTATCATCTTTCATCTCCTCCTCACTATCATGCCACCGGGGATTACCATTTGCTTTTTGATTGTTAAGGTAGTTTTTAAAAAAAACTAACTTTTCCAACGCTTGAACCTAGATTGCTCGGGGTGTCTGTGACAAGCAACAATTAAAAAAAATGGGGAGGGGCAAGGGGGCTATACATTTGAATAAAGTTAGGCTTTTGGGCTACTTGATTAAGAAGGTCATCGGCCCGCTCGTGATTCCCCTATTATCCTTCCTTTTCTTTTCTTTCCTTATATTTCTCTCTCTTTCTTTTTTTTTTTTTTTATTGCCCCTGGATCCGCCACTGTAAAATTTCAAACTTTCAACGTTTTCTCAATTCGTTCATTTCACCATTCTCACGTTTTCATCCAGCTTGCCTCGATGAACCAGCCCCCTTTGACGTTACAATGTACCAGAACAGTATGCGTTTCTCTGGTCGAATCGCCTATGATTTCGACTATGAAGTGCTAGCTTATGAGATGGATGAAGGAAAGAGACTAGCTAGAGCATTAGGAGATCGAGATATCTTGATTATGGGACAGCATGGCCTCATGACGGTCGGACGGAGAGTATGTGATGCATTTGATGCGCTCTACTACATGGAACGAGCTGCCCAGATTCAGGTTGGTACATTGACAAAGTGGGTGTCATTTGGAAAACACTGACAACTTTTGCCTGAATAGAAAATTTCAGATTTCAACACCAAATTACTAGCTCATCATAGCTCGAAGATGATTCTGTCGCAATATGAGACATTTTATGTCTTCATCCTATAATCTCTAGTTGATCAACGATTCCTTTCAGGGGCACGTATCTGTTAATATTGATGGGCACAAACAATGTTTTACTCAATTTTGTCCGGGGCACATGACCCTTACCCCATGCCATCCACCGTAAACATTGACTGCATCATCATAGGTACACACTACGTGTCTCAAATTGGCCCTACAATAATCAGTAGTCGGGTAGAGGGTTGGATTTTCAAGATGATGGTGAAAGTATACGGTATTTCGTATTAAGCGCTATATAACTCCAGAATTAGTTATTGTTATTATTATTATTAAAGTCCCTTAGAAAGATTTTGTTTTTGACATGGAAGAAACACTACCTTATGAATATCATCACTTATCAATAAATTCTAAATTTATATGTTGCAGGTGCTGGTCCGATGCATGGGAGGAAAGAGCCGATCGTCACCACCTCATATCGTCAAACAAATCGCATCTCACGACTGTTACCCGTATAACGCCAGCATTCACTTTCAAAGCATGTACAAACTATTGGCAGACGAGAAACCCAACTTTAGAGACTGAGTTCATTTAATTAACGGCATATTCCTAGACTTGATTAAAGATTGATATTGATCATTCTGCAAACACTTGATTGACCGTTCTCTGAGTTGTGTTGTGGGCATAATATCTGCTTCGAACGCTGAGGAAAATGAATGATAATCATGTTTGGTCAAATTATTGTGGGTTTTGGTTTTGTGGGGATGCTGCCTAGGCTGGCTAAAACATTACTCTTTTAAAAGGTCAACAATAACAAATTCAAAATTACTCTGTTAAAAGACGGTCGCAAAGACTTCCGAAAATTTTGAACATTGCAACGACGTAATACGAAATGCAAACGTAATTTCTATGATTGTAATATACAAATTACGGCATTGAAATTGGCCATGGGTTGATTTTAGAAGTAGTTTGGATCGTATGTATAGTTTGACGTTATAGGCCATCAGTAATCAATCGGCCATTTGCACAAGCGAAACCAGAAACCAGAAGAATGCCGGTAGTTTTGTAAAGTGATTCCGTGTATATTGTAAAATTTGTGGTCTACTAATTATACTAATAATTAATGGAGATTAACGTTTATGTTTATTGTGTACTGATACTAAAAAGTAACATCATTCAAAAACAATGAAGTGTTGTTTTTCATTTTTACTTCATCTGCAAAGGATGCATTAATCTCAGTAATCATAGATTAATGTGACTCTGATATGTTTTTATAGCACCAAAATTACATCGTATTAAATGATCATCCTTACGATTAATCCTGGATACAGTATCGTGAAACTGTTCATGTTTTCTCACAAGGAAAAGTTCGTTAAGGGAGTCGTAAATTTCTCATAGCTGACAATGATTAGTATTTTACATCTCGGCCAATTCACATAACGCTGAACATTGGAGTTGTGAATAAGTCCAGGGGGGTGTTTCACAAAGATTCTAAGTCGAACTTAACTCTAAGTTGAACTTAAAAGTTATGGAGAGCCATTTGTAACCTTAAAATAAAATATATTCAACAGCGGAAAATCAAGTATTTTAGACTTTCCATAAATTCCACATCAAGAACATGAAATCTCCCATTATAATAGAAAATATAAATGATTTGAATCGACATTTTATGCCTTCTAAACAAAAATTACAAAATATTTTCAAAGATGCTAATGGCTTTCCATAATTTTTAAGTCCAACTTAGAGTTAAGTTCAACTTCAGATCTTTGTGAAACACCCCCCAGGAATGGGGAGGGGGTACTGGTATCACGGGGGTAACAATCTTTCCTGGTGCATAAAATGCGAATTTACAAGACCCTCACTACAGGGGATGGTGGAATGGATTCTATTGTCGTATTTCCACATTCCTTTGCTCTTTTCTATCATGTTCCCTCTTATTTTTTATTTTTTTTTTGTTCTTCGCCACCATGTCCGGCACGTTTACCCGTGCCCCTTAGCTCCGCCACTGAAGCTGAACTTGACATGGGATGTTCATATTTCACCGTTTAATGTGTTTATAAATGAAACAAAACCCATTGCAGTTAGTATGAATAAACTGGTCACAAGAAGTTCAGAAACTCCAATTTGATCGATAACATCTATCATTCAACTGTATTATTATATCATTACATTTGTTATCATATGGAAGCCTGTTAATTTCCATTCATATTGTGATGCCCCATTTGTCAGTATTATAGTGTGATTTGGGGATTGGCTCACTATAGATATTGCTTAAGGGAATCATTATCATTCCATTCTTTGTAAATAACACATTGCAATCATGATCATTCTTTCTTTTTAACGCTAAAAGTGTAGACGAGTAATAAAAGAGATCCTGCAATCCATGTTGCTCGTAGTATATATCCTGTTTTGACAAACAAGTCATGAGGAGGTGCCTAGCTCTGGTAGGTGGAATTTTCTATGATGAGGCTATTACTAAATGTAACCGAAAAGTTTGTTTTGTTTTTGCAGGTGGCGGCTTTTTGTTTCGATATTATATAGAGTGCAAACATTACGTGCATTCGATCAATGCCAAACTTAATCACATAATTATATTATGATATTATACAATAATGCGTACAAGCAAGGTGCATTTTTAAAGTTTACATTATTTTTACCATGCATTGTCGAAACCATTCCGATCATTTCTAATTTCAATAACAATTGATTTCATTGTGTAATGAAATAGTACTTGCAATGATCGATCTACCGATTCAGTTTAATTTCATTCTTATTTATTATTCGAAATAGTACGAATATTGTCTATTAAACTTACCATATTGTGAAGTAGAATTGTGATGCTTAATGTTAAAATTCAAAACAAAATAATGTAGTCCGATGCTGTTCAAAAAGTGTTTACTTCATTATATTACAAAAAGAGAATTATAAACAAAGAATTATGATGGCTGCGAAATGTTCTCAATAATGCAATGTGGCTTGAGTATTGGTTTATTTTTCTTGAATACTAAAACATAATGTGATTACAAAACGGAGTGTAAAAATTGCGAAATTCTGATTTTAGTCGCAATGTGATTGCAAATATTCAGCCCATATATTAACAAGTTCTTTCTTTCTGTATCATGTCAAATTTAATCCGACATTTCGTCTATGTTTTAAATGAATGTGTAGGTAGCCCAATATCAAGAAACTCGATACTCGCTAACACCATCTAAATTGAAAGATAATTGACCGTTACCTAGAAATGTTTATAATCAATTCCTCATTTCTAATATCACTTAGGTTTCATCAAGAATAATGTTTTATTTTGATTAGTTGTAATAATCATGTATTTTATAAATGTACTTATTGTAAAAATAATGAAAAATATGATAATAATGACGTGTTTTATATTTCAAAACGATTTGTATGCACCAAACAGTATTACAAACGTTGATTTGGCAATATGCTGATATTCATGATGCAATATTAAAATCCAATCCGTTATAATATTATATCTAATACTGCCAAACAATTCATAATTCATTTTTTTCTCATAATGAATAGATTTAAATAATATAACACAATAACCTGCTTTTTTCTCCAAAAGTTTTTGTTTGTTGACGCAGATGGCGTTGTTCGTCGACCTGTTTGCGAGTACCATAAATGATTATTTATTATGGAGTCAGAAAAGAGATAAGGAAGGGACAGGGGGTGGAGGGATGAGGTGAAGTAATGAGGGTAGATGAAAGGGAAGAGGGGGAAGGGGGTAGTTCAGCTGATTTTATACCAACTTTAGATCTAGAGAGAAAGGCAGAAGGCATGTACGTCCTTCTATTTGTTCGGATTTGGGGGTTACCGGTATTTTTGGTGGTTGTTTGTTGTTGTTCTTTTGTGTGGATTTTTAGGGGGTCAACTAACAATAGATGCATATACAATAGGTTGAATAGCTCCTAAGATTTAAAGAAAGTTATATAAAATCTCAATAAGTGCACACGCCTCAAATATTAAATAATAATAATAGTTATTTATAATATTTTTTTTTCAAGACCGTCAATACTATACTGGGCCAGAAGGGATAAGACCACACAGCGAGGTCACTGACAGGTGGCTATCTCATTAACTCATCTCTCAACTACCATACGAAAAAGAGGATCATGGGGGACCAACAGGCACCGATTGTTCGTGTTAAATTGAATTCAATTATTACAGACAAACGAAGTGTACTTTTCCTGTAGACGAAACATTCTCTCATCTTTAAGTACCATGTTATAAATCATTAAATTACTTTGAACGGGTCGATTGAGCAATCTAACAGATCAGACTCTCGATGATTATGCCATTCATTATAGTCATAATTCTTTACTGTGTTTTTTTTCTGGCCTGTTTGTATGTCTATGTGTTTGTTTGTACTCATGCATATTTTGTTTGTTTGTTGTTTAGGCTGGTTGGTTATTTGATTTGTTTTTGTTTGGTTGGTGAGTTGTTTGGCTGTTTAATTGTTGATTGTTTGTTTGTTTGGTTGCTTAGCTTTTTTAAGTTTGTTTATTTGTTTGACTTTTTGTGGTGTTTTATGTTTCAAAGGGTCCATTTCTTTATTTGAAAAAAAAAACACAAATCCTGAAATGCAATGTGTCATCTATATTTCATGACGGTTTTTGTAGACTACTTAGTATATAAAAATCTATTAAAGTTATCTGTATGGAATATTATCAAATGTTAATTAGCTTTTAAACACACACATACACATACATGGACACGCAAAAGTCCGTGTTGATGATGCAGTTTCATAGGGCTTGTAGTTGATAACATGGCAGTCGGTGTAGTGTGTAGGCCTAACAATATTATTTGTCACATAGAAGAAAGTGCTCTTTTCAAAGGAACCTTTCACAGAATGTAGTTTTAGCTACAGAGGACTGAGTTATCGATGCATCATGATGGTCATAAACATCATAACTTAAGTAGTAGTAAATCATTAAATAATGTTGAATTAATTCAATTCAATTGGAATGAACATTTATTTTCTTCCATTAAATTTGACAACATATTTGACATCTGTTCAAACAATACAATTTATAAGTAGGAACATAAATATAATAAAAGAACTTGTATTACAAAGGAAAAAAGGCGCGAGGGTACGCCTGAAAACACAAATACATAATATACATTATGAATAGAAGAAAGAAAGAAAGGGATAGGCAAGGAGGAGACGAGGAGAGAGAGCTTGAAGAAGGAGAAAAGAAGAGGAGAGGAAAAGAAGAGGACTGCAACATACGGGGATCTATAGCAGAAAGGGTGACCCACACTTCCTTTGAAAGAAAACATGAAAACCCCCCATCTAATCTCTGATTTTAGGCGGCTCTGCATGGACAGTCGACGGAATGCCCTTTGAAAGTAATACCCGAGAAAAAAATGTCAGGAGAAGGTCTACTTCATTCTTTTTTCTTTCTTTTTCTTCGTTTTTGTTTCTTCTTCTTCTAGTTCTTCTTCCTCTTCTTCTTCCCGTTCTTCTTCACCACCATCCCGCTTGAAAGCCTGGGCAAGGTCGGTGAGATTGCCGAAACCATGTTTCTTGGAGGATTTATGAAACTAATGTCGTGAAAATTATCTTTGATTACATTCCGGGATTATTATTGATTATATCAATACATGCATCGGAAATCATTTTAAAACAATAACATCTAAACAAACAACAGGCTTTGAAATTATAGTTGAACTCGGATTAGAAGAGGCTATTAGTTATGAATAAAGATGTTTTTCATTATCATTGTATCGTTGCAATATGATGTATATAATGTACGATTCGAGGCCTCTGTATCCAACCTAAATTATTTTGCACGCTTGCGATCAGACCATTGGTTACCCAAAACCACAAAATATGCGAATACCTAAGTCACACTGCTATACAAACCGACTTCAAACCGATTCCAAACCAACCAATTTACTGACGACTATCTCAAACCACGTAAGACAAAAACAGTGCATATCAAAGATGATACTATAAACAATGAATTAGAATAGAGGAATGTAGCTATGAAATGAAGTGTAGTTAATTTTTACTAGTAAAAAAGTAAGATTAGTTAATTGATTATTATTTCGAGCCCCGATATTACATGCGCATTTTAAATAATTTGATTATTGAACAACAGTACTGTAAAGTTTGTGAAAAATTTTGTATATAATTTTTCTTTTTAAAACCTTCCTATTAGTTTCACAAATAAAACCCATGGGTGAAATACAATAATCTAAACGTATGACGTGTAAACGTTCATTATGTTTGCATGAATTTGAATGTATATGTATATATATATTTTCTTCTGCAAAACATACGAAATCATATTACATTTCAAAGATACAATATATACAAAATATAACAAGTTTATTTTTACGTATACACAATACAATTATTATTTTAAAAATTTGATATTTAAAAAATGTAACTAATGACACATTTTCAAGAAATATTCACTGATAAATCTGCAAAAGAAGAAGGGCTATCACAATAAGCGTTTGCTTGGTAGCGTGATAGCTTTCTGAGAATAACATTAAAACACGTGTTCTGATATTCGAACTCTAATCGGACTAGAAATAAACGTGTCATTCAATTTTGTTTTCACAATTTTTCATCACGAATAAACGTGCCATTATGCTCAATAATAAGGTGTGTCGTTTTCTTAAATAATGAGTTTAGATTGTAAAAACCCGTACAAGGAGGCGGAGTGCTTTAAAATTGTCATTAAAAAAGTGTATATTTTTGGTATTTACTGAGTAGAAAATAATCAATTTGTTGTAATGTTTACAGTTACCAATGTCTCAAAATGATAATTATCCGCGTTGTGTTTACCCTTTGTACTGCCCCTTGTTGATTCCGCCCCCCCCCCCC
>BEXV01001198.1:68415-86719 GCA_003118195.1 Hemicentrotus pulcherrimus
GGGGGGGGGGGGGGTGGCTCGTTGATTTTGGCCATCTTTGATGATTTATTGGAGAACTAATCCCAAAGAATAAGTGTAGATGTTCTGAAAAACAAGATGAATTCCTGCCTTCTGATGTAGATCTAGACAACCTTCTAGAAAAAAGTCTACAATAAATCTCTTGGAAAAGAGATTTTAAAAAAAGATAGACTAGGGTCTAGATTCTAGAGACTAGTCTTCTATTTAAAGTCATTAGATTCTAATTGTAAATGAAGATATCTTGGCATGCTGTATTAATTATATGCCATTTTCTTGACGTACCAGGCGAAGTTGTACATGTAGACTATTGTGCACCAACCTTTAATCGGAAAGAATTTTGTATTCAATAACATTGAAAAATATATAGAGTCTAGACATCTGGTAACAGTATACTAATCACTAACAACTAACGATTTAACTTTTAAAGCTCATTTATTTAATAAAGACTAAAATATAGACCCTAGTGATTTAAAAATCTACTTCATTTCTGCAAAACCTTCACCCCAAAACAGCACTAATCTAATTTATTCAAGCGATCTGGTTCTGGCAATTGGAGTGTAAAGGATATAAATACTAATGAGGTGAATGAAATATGCTTTAACACCACAACACCTGGGAAGGAAGCATCCATAAATTTGAATATTGTAACATTTACCGGTAGTTAATAAATGATTCTGCATTAAATTTAGTACCTCATGCAATCAAGAAAATGGCGATCACCCAGCATGGCTTACTGACAAACTGTACCGGTAATTTATTCTTGCTTTATATGCCTTTCTCATAAATTTTGATTGGAAATCTCGTAGACTGATGGGCAAGAATGCTTAGTACTTCTCCTGTACCGGTAACGGGTTACAAGAAGGCCATACAAGTATTTTTAAGGCAAGAATCACAAAGTCACAAGTAGACTTAACTCCGGGAAGCTCCAACACTTGCTTGAAGCTTGAATTGGCTTGAAGCTTGAAGCTTGAATTCATAATTTGAAGAAGTCTTCGATGGGAAAAAAAAGGTTTATTCAGGGCCCTACGGCTCTTCCATGTTGCAGCTACAGCGTCGATTCAAACTGGCGAGGAGACGGTACGCATGCGCGGCAGAGGCGCAGAAAGTATGAATATTCATGCTTTCGAGCGCCGATCGCTCGAAATCGCTAAATATGCACGAGGTTGAGGAAGGCCGTTTACATTCACNACCCTAGTGATTTAAAAATCTACTTCATTTCTGCAAAACCTTCACCCCAAAACAGCACTAATCTAATTTATTCAAGCGATCTGGTTCTGGCAATTGGAGTGTAAAGGATATAAATACTAATGAGGTGAATGAAATATGCTTTAACACCACAACACCTGGGAAGGAAGCATCCATAAATTTGAATATTGTAACATTTACCGGTAGTTAATAAATGATTCTGCATTAAATTTAGTACCTCATGCAATCAAGAAAATGGCGATCACCCAGCATGGCTTACTGACAAACTGTACCGGTAATTTATTCTTGCTTTATATGCCTTTCTCATAAATTTTGATTGGAAATCTCGTAGACTGATGGGCAAGAATGCTTAGTACTTCTCCTGTACCGGTAACGGGTTACAAGAAGGCCATACAAGTATTTTTAAGGCAAGAATCACAAAGTCACAAGTAGACTATACCAAAAATGTGTTTCTAAGATGATGGGGGGTTGGGTACACGTTCTGACACTCACCCTGATAATTAAAGACTTTTCTTTTGCCTTCGCCTTCACCTTCACCTGAAACTCTTGACCAAATAGCACTAACCATCATGAATATATCCAACATAAGTCTTAGAATATTTATAAAAAAATTGCTTGTGAACTTCTTCAAACTGCTGTTTTAAAATTGAATGTCTGGATACACAATTTGTCACGACACAATCTCTGGGTATAATTGATAAATGAAAGAGGTGAAGTGTAATCAAACAGTACCAGTGGCTAGTGCAATCCATGGCTAAGTGGCATGTGCTTGCCTTGGCAATCCTGGTGTATAGACTGACTATGATGGGATGTCCAAAGTAGCAGACATTTAAAAAGTTATTAGAAATGTGATTTTTGATCCATGATTTCTCATATTCTATACAAATTAATTTAGATCAATTATAAACAAATGTACGGCAAAATGTTAGGCTACAAATTGTCCAACTAGAAAATATATCAGTACAAGAATTCAATAACACAAACCTATTTTCTATGTTGGATCGGCGTGCGCTAAAACTGAATGAAAAGTCATAAAAACATTGAGTCAGTGGTCAAGTGCACAAGAGTTTACACTTTACAGCTAATTTAATCAAAAGTTTAATCCCCAAAGGTAAAATAATCGCATACCGGTAAATTGCAAGGCAAAATATACAATCAGGTGGTATTATTTGTTACTCACAATTTTGATGACATCTTCTCTCAAAATAAAGATTAGCAAACCCTTGCCGGTAATTTTTTTGTTTTTTTGTCATAAATTCACACCCTGTTCAGAAAAAAAATTTGTCGGTCATTGGGTAATTTTATTTCCCTCTTTCCATTGGGGATATCAGATTTTAGAAATCTTACCAATATTTTGAAACAGTCTGCGAATTAAGGTCAAGCGCAAACTATGGTCGCACTACCATACTGACCATGATGTCATACTGGCCAAGTTGTCAAGGTTGCTGGCTCCAATTTTGTGCTGAACAATGGTGTTGTGATCACACCAGCCCCAAACACAGAATTTAACAAAAATGTTGTTAGATAGACAGTTACACATATCTTTCCCCACACGTCACCTGTCGGTGCCGCACAAGTAGACAACGGTGTACTAGTCTCATACATGTAGGTATGCACAATTTAGTAGTGGTGGTGATGAGTGGCGAGAAATCTGAGAAAAAATTTGCAAAAATTTACATTATTCAATCGAATTACCGGGTAAATGTAAGAATGTGATAAAATCACATTTTGAATTTAATTTTCACCTCATTTATAGCCTGGTCCCCCCCCCCCCCCCCTACCCTGGGATTTCCCTCAATGCTTTTGCCTTTGATCAACATTTTTTCCATTGAAGGGAGTAGTGTGTTTGAATTGACCAATCATAGTCATTCCAAGATTTACTGCTTCTACTTGTGATACCTACATAATACTGTACATTAAGTTTATCTTACTTGGGCTTTAGTAGTACAGGGTGTAGTATATTTTTGAGACATTCTTTGCTTAGTAGTATCATTTATTTGTCATATTTTTAATGGATTTTTCCCCCTTCCTTTTTCAAGTTTCTCAATGAAGTGTAATGAAATCAAAATCCTTCTGACGTGGTGTACTGGTATGGTAGTTTATACACTGTTCGCCAAACAAATTTGGTGGAAAAAGTTTGATCCTATCAAATCAATCTGCTGTTTAGCCAAGATACATTTTAAATTTCATGGAACTCACAAACATTTGTTTAACGTTTTCCTTGAATTGTGCACAGAAAGAAAAGTTAAAATCTTAAATAGTTTGAGTTAGCAAAGTAATTAACATTCAGTGCCTCCAAAGAAGATTTTATTCCTCTTTTTTCATTGAGAGTGCAAGGTATACACGTACACTGTACATGGGCATACATGTACCCTGTTTACTGTATATGAAAACCACTAATTTTTTTTAATTTTTTTTTTTTGGGGGGGGGGGGGTTGTGTGATTTAAATACAAAGGGTCATTGATTGTCAAACTTATGACAGTTTTATTTTGTTAAACAGCTATCATACACAAACATTGATTGAGCCACCTCTCCCCTGCCCCTGTCCCTTTACAATTTTAACTTTCTAAAGAAAGAAAGAAGTATTCCTTTTTTGAAAATGCATCTTTTCTTTTTCCCTATAATTTGCATCTCTTTATTTCAAGTTCAGATCAGAGGCTCATTGTAACCTGATACTAGATGGGAAAATTTGGTAGTAAGCTAGCTAACCTTTTGACCCCTGAGGAATGAATGGGCGACTGCCATGAATGGCAGCAAATCGGTTCTGTGTATTCAGGGATTTCACTTCTGTGGTCCATATATTCCTTTTTCCTTTTCCCCTTTGTTCTTCAGAAGAAGAAAAAAGTGCAGCAGCCTTTACCATGAGATGTGGTTTATATCTTGCCTGGAGTGAAGAAAATGGATGGGGCAATTAATTCATCTAAGAAAAAAATAGAAAATAATGAGGACAGATTTTTCCTTACATATGTTTGGAATAAATGTCAAGACAAATGGAGTATCAACTTATGGACTACCATTAGTATCTGCAAAAATAAATGTACAGTATGTTGGTATTTACACATAGTGAAAATATACTTTTAGACCCATAAAACAATTTTTTATTTCTGGTTTATATGTTTGAAAATGAAGATAACATGTCTTAAAATGCACAGTAGAATTGTCTTTTCACTGAAAGTCTCTTAGATGATCCCAACTTTCCAAGATCATGAATGTATGATGAGGCTCTACATCATTTTTTTTTTCTTCTTTTGAGGTAAAGATGAAAAGACTTGGTTTAAAAAGATTGTTCCCATTAAATCAAGTGCATTTTGCCTTGCACAGGAAATTGAATCCACTTTCAATATATGAAAATTTGTGAGCAAGCGGGTGTGTTTGTTTACCCAAGGGTTGTTTTTTTGTTCGCGCTGTTTACCTAGCCAAATGGCTGCTAGAGCCTGTTCATGGAGAGTGAGAGAGAGAGCCTAGGACAACAAAGCGCGCTCAATGCTCAGCTGTCAAGCTGCACATATTGCTGTTTGTCCACAAGAGTTGTCGACTGCTGTTGCTATTTACTTTGCTCGATTCGTCATTAGTATATCCAATTTTTCCCCTCCATCTTTACCTCCTCTATTCTTGTGCATACAAGACACAGAAAAATGAGGGCACAAGGCATGTTTCATTCAATGGATGTCAGATTCATAAAACCACCAAAGTTCGTATTGTACTGGCAAAAGCAGTATACATTACTACATGTTGGCCTATGTTTGTTTGTTTTGTCTGTCTATTGTTGTGTATTGTTCTTCTATTTAAAACAAATTATTTCTTATGTACAATTTACTCAGTTGGCATCCACCTAATTAATGTTAAAGCATCAAGTAGATTGAAGCTATCATATAAAGTTAGTCTGAATTGAAGCCACCACCCCCGGCCCCCTCCCCATTCATAAAAAGAAACAAATTAGTTTGAGATGCACGTGATAAGGTTTTGATTTGCTGTTTCTGTTCTATTACCAGTTGGTCATGATGGTGTCATTGTTGGGTTATTTCTGCAATTGTGTACTACATGTATATATTCCTCCAAATAATGAAAAACAAATGTATGTCCTTCCATGAAAATACATGTATGTCTGTTCTACTATTTATTCTTTTAAGGAAGCAGGTACAGTGGTATAAACACATTTAAATTAGGATTATTTAAAGACTATCAATAAATTGGGAATCTTTGAAGACCAAGTATTATAGAGCTTGTTCATTTGGTAGTTCTTGGTAGGGTAGATCCATCACAGTTCATAGATTCAGTTTAACTTTAATACATTGTCTTCCTCCTCACAAGTGTGTGAGTTATCCTGCCATTCTCCCTGCATTCACACATGTAAGCCCTTCTCTACTATAAGTATGCTCTTGCCATAGTGTTGAAAACCTTGAAATCCACTGCTAATGGTGGTATTGGTATGTAAGTACTAAATAATGTCACAGTGACAAAAGGGTTGCTAGTCAGGAGTGGTTTCTATTGTCTTCAATAGAGATGTACTGGTGTGCATCACTCCATTCACACTAACCACATGATGTTGCCCTTGGCGCCTTGTTCCCACAGTACCTGTCCTCTTTTATAGCCTAGGCTGAAGCATTTCATGGAAAATAATAATCTATCACTTTGGCATTTTTATATAAAAATGAATTGATTGTTGTATCACAATCACAATGTATAGGAATGTAGTGGAACTAATTATTACATATCCTAAACTGCTACATTTTGGTATAGACTTTAAAGACGAGTGGAATTTTTAATTAAATTGTATTCTAATGATCTTTAAGAAGAGTGTCATTAGCATTTCAAATGTTCATAAATGATCTTGTATGAAAGAAGACTAATGTGAATCATGGTGACTGGAAAAGAAAAGTTTGATTCCCCTGAATGAACCCAGACTGTAATTGACTACAACGGTAGCCTCTGACTGTACACATGCACTTCATACTTCCATGCCTCTGAATTAAAACAACTTATCCCACCAAGCGAGGTCTTTCTCTCTCTCTCTCTCTCTCTCTCCCTTCCTTCCTTTATCTTGGTCTTTCGCCATGTCTTTCTTACTCTCTATCTATCTCTCCATTTTGTTCCTATTCTCTTTCAAGTTCCGCCTTTTGTCATGGCCAATGATTTGCTTGGGTTTGTATTCTCAATGGTTTGTCAAGTCCTGTGTTTGATTTGACTACTTCAGGTGCTTTACTCTTTTCCCATTGTGCAGTTGTATTTATTTTTGCACTGTTGAATGAAGATCAAATACAAAGAGATGATCCATATCAGTAACAGAAAAAAATGGTGTGCATCATGTGTTGCAGTCAAACCGCTTTTTTAGTACACTAGTCTATCCCACCATTTTGGGGGGTCTTAATGGTTATGAAATCATCATATTCATATTTTTTCCCCATTAGGTTTTACCGGTTCCTCTTTCAGTTTTAAGTATTCAATTTTTATTGAAATCATGGATTGGATCCGTGAACAGCTTCAGATAAATGGAAGAATTATACATGTGTGCACTGAAGATTGACTGAGGGTATTTTAACATTTCTGTTAATATCCATCTGTGTGTCTCCATATTATTGACTCCATAAATGCACCTTTGATTATGCGTTGCCAGCATAAAACACAAAGATAAGGAAACTGAGGAATATTATAATGGCTGCCATAGCCATTCATGCGGATGTAAAAGTCATTTGAAAGTAGGGCTTGTAATAAGGTACATGCTTTGCTTGGCAACATTTTTTCTGATTGTTTTGTTTTTTCTTCCGCTGATTATTTGGGTGAACTTGATGCCTGATTCCTGTAGCAGTCATTTAGCCATTGTGTTTGGAGGAAACAAAAACATCCCTTGCAGAACAGGAAACCACTAAATAAACAGTACATAAATGTGATTATGTCTAAAGATATTGGATGATGAAGGGAAATTTACTAGCTGATTTTGTGGAATAAATGGTTTTCATTCATTCTATAAAAAGTTTACTCTTCTGTTCTCTCCCTTCTTATCATGTATTAATTCTCAAATTCAGACAATGATACTTGTAACTATTAAATATCCATCAGTGCTTTGAGATTCAACTTTTTTCTTTTTTCTCTCATGATTTCATTGCTTTTATTTCTTAACATCATCGTTTTATTTCAAACACAACTGCATAGTAAATGGAGTGCTGGCATTGGAAAGGGAAAACTCAAGATGATGATTCCATAGTAAGGGTGCAAATAAAAAGCAAATTGTGAATTAAAGTTGAATTTCAAATCACTGAATGCTTAGGTTCTTAATACTGTTCTGCATGTACAAACAAGACATTGGTTTCTGCAATATTGCTGTTCTTTACATCATGAGATACGACTACCAGTAACAGCTGAATACAATCAGCGATTGTTTCTGTACATGGTCCTGAATAATCACTTGCACCATTCAGGGATTAATATCCTGTATTGTTGTATACAATACAGGACTTTTTGAGACTATACGGGACCATTTGTATATATTCATGAATATTCTGGACCACTTGGCAGTTATTCCCGTTTTGTCCCCAATAGTCCTGAATAGCCCAGATTTTTCTTGAATCGTCTCGAAAAGTCCGGAATTGTCGAGATTTTTCTTGAAGAGCTCGAAAAGTCCGAAATCGTCAAGATTTTTTACCGTACGAATTGCACTTGTTGACAATTTGGGACTATTCTGGACTATTTGGCAATAATCGGGACAATGGTTTCTACCAAAAAGTCCCGCACGGTCCAGCAAAGTCCCGAATCACACCCAGAATGGTCCCAAACTCTATCCTGATAAGTACACAAGCACAATTCTAGAATAATCTGTACCATTCTGGGTGCAATTGCTGACTGTATGCAAGCCCCTTAAACCTTTGTTTTCTAAAAAGTTGTGACAAGATGTCTACTGTTTTTACTTGAAAAATGAAAAAATGCATTTGATTTTTGTATATATAAGATTTTATGGTTTAGTTTGTTAGAATCATGGTTAATCGGGTAGCGAGCGAGACAAACCACTATAAAGTGGAACAAGCTACCCCCTAATGAGCATAGCCTTGACGGTGGAGGAAAAAACTAGTTCTGAGCATCCTGCTGTTTCCCTACTACCAGCATGCCAAAATAATTACTTGGTTTGTTGGCTAATAAGATCTTGTTGTTCTGACGATGTTGCAGCCTGTTTTCCATAATTAATGGCTCCCTGCGAAATTCTCATCCTGTTAATCACATACGGAATAATCACATTACAGGCTTGTTTTCATTCTTGTTTTTGTTGAATGGAAAGGCTACAGTGTAGGAGAGTGAAGGAGTGAGGGGGAGATGGGAAAAATTATGGATTTTTTGCTTCGTAGGGGAACTGATTGCAATGTATTAAAGCTCAAGTTCATTATGATATGATTCCATGGAACTAAGTTGACAATAAATTGGTTATGATAATACCAACTGTTTTCATATGTTTCGCACATGGAAGCCAATTTTGCCATGATTCAATTTGCAAACTTGTATAGCTTGGCACATTGATTAAATTGGTCTGTACTGTAATCTTTGAATGAGCCAATTAGCTAGTACTGTGAACATTTTCCAATAATGTCATCCACTAGAAATTGATCACATTTTCATGGATGCACTTCTATAAAGACCTTTTTTAAAGTTTAAAAAATGCAGCCATTTCATAAATATACATGCACATGTTTACTGTCAGTTCCTTTACTTTAGTTGAACAAAGTTTCATATCAATTGCAATTCTCCTCTGTATTTTATTAGAAACATCATGTACTCTTGATTGTTCCTTTTGAAAACAGTGATTAAAATTCGGTAACACATGTAGAGATGTGAAAACACATATATATAGGTAATCATTTGTTTAGTTACTTTAATTTGTACAGGGGGTATACTCAGAATTGGGACCATTATAAGAAATTATCGAATATGAAATGAAGAAAGAAGTGAACATTGAGAACTCAGGTCCATGACTACATTTGTATCTGTACAAATGTTGTTAAAGTACATTTGTAGAACATTTCTGAAAATATGAACCATATGGGCTGCACCTGTTCTCTTATATTCTACCATGCTAACTGGTTACAGGTAGATTATGAAAACACACAAAATATGACTCTGGCTGAGTACATCACCTGCATACATGTAGCTTCTAAGCCTCGTCCTACAATACTTATGTTGGTCTTATAGATGTGCAAGTGTACAGGACTTAGAGTTACATGTTTAATGTGATTTGTTTTAACCTTTACCTGACTATTACTTAGAGCATGGGTGTGCTTGTACATGTAAGTAAACAATCAGGGTACCAATGGCTTTAAGTAGTGCTGTAACATCACGGTTATTTTCAATTCCGTTTAAACGTCAGTCAAAACCGGACGGTTTTCGTTTAAACGATTTTTTTAAAAAAAATCGAGAAAAAAAAAATCGAAAAAAAAAGAAATCAGGAAAATTCTTTTTGCATTGTTTTTTTTTGCTTTTTGTTAAAACCAGATCAGATCCTGTCTTATTTCAGGGTTCTAAAATACTTTCATTTTATTACAAGGCACAGTTTAAGGCCTTGGCGCAACAACAACAAAATCAAGCAGTCAAAACAGCACGTCCATTTGCACATATGGGACTAGACTCTAGATCTATGTACGATATGATGACTAGAAAATGGTACAGGAAAATTCAAGAATAACTCCACACAACTTACCGACAATTTTATGTTGTATTGTTGATATGAAGACGAAAATAAACTACATGACTTATTTTCTTAATAAATCTGCCGGTAGATTTAGATCTTGATTAGGTCCGTACAATTGGACCGCCAAAAAATAAAAGAAGGGATGTGAAAGATCGTTACTTATGGAGCTAGCTAGCTAGCTGCGCGCGCAACGATACCAAATCTGCCCCCGTGTATAGTGAGCTGCATGATACAGGTGTGTGCGCTGAAGACACGGGAGAGCTTCGGCCGGCAAAGTGCTTTGTGAAGGTCATAATTTATCGAGACTGAAAAAAAAAGAGAGAAAAAAAAATCTCTTCCCTTCAAATTAGGAATGTAGTTTTACTTCACATCGTAGATTATATTCTTTATTTGCATTATGTAATTCATGTTGAGACACAGAGATTTTTGAAAACCACTAAAAAGTAGCATTTTGATGACTCAAAAAAATTCTGTACCTGTGTACAAGGCACACCTCCGTCTTCTGACGGAGATATACGGTAGAAAGATTACTTTCAAACCAAGATGACAGACAAATTGGAGTGTTGTTCTAGTTTCGGAGTGGCGAGTCAACACACAGATTATTGAGCTGGGAGACATTGCCAGGCATAGTGCCAGGTGGAGGGGCATAAATAAAAAAAACAAACAAACAGGAAAACGAAACTGTCCAATTAAAAACGGAATCCACCATTAAACGTTTGACTACAGCATTAGCTTTAAGCCCTCTCTGAGGGACTTGGTAATTTATGCTGTACCAAAGGGTACTATATTCTTAAGAATTACCCCTTGGTTATTCATGGTTATAACTGTGTTACTCACCAAACAGAACATGATTATTACTGTATTATGCTCTCAAAACTTATTTATAGCTTTAACAATTAACAGTCTGTCGATCGTCATATAGATACAAAATTCATAGTACTGTGTCTTACAATGTATGTACATGTAAATTTATAACCTACACATAGGCCTACTTGTAATGGAAATGAGCTGGATCTGACCGAGCTACATGACATAATAATAAACAGTATGAGTGAGACTGGTGTTATGCTTTGTGTACTTGGATGGTAGAGCTCACATCACAGACAGGCAAGCTATCATGAAATAGCTTCCTTGGCATTTGTCCTGGAAATTAATGAGTGTGGACATATGCAAGTGAGAGGCAGTAAACAAGTCCTGTTTGTGGCTTCTAATGAGATGATACCGTCGCCACATCTGTGCATAGTTTTTTGTTCCTACACTTCATTATAGATGTTTTAAGTGCTGTGACCATAACACAAATCATGACAATATTCACTAATAATGTCAGGCCAACATGTGCACAAAATATCCATGAAAACTACATGTATGAACTATGAAACAGTGAAACACTCTATTTGGAGGTAGAAATATTTGTTTTTACATGTATATACTGTAGATCAAAGTTTAACACTCTAACATGAATTAGTACTCTATTCCTTTAAATGGACAAGAATGATGTTCCGTATTGTTGTCCAAATTAAAAAACAGTCTACAGAAACTGCATAATGTTTTGTTTATAAATATCATTCCAATGAAAAAAGAAACATCTTAAAATTTTGATCATTGGGTTTAAATGATATTCCTGTCATGAGCTACATCAAGAATGACATTGCTTGGTTTAAAAGGTTTCTTGTACACTGTATGTGGAGTTTCTTCATTTTCATTCTTAAATCTGTACTTAATAGGGGAGAGAACAAAACAAAAACCTTACAAGTTGTCTTTCTTCCCGACCCGTCATCTCTTTTATATTTACGCTAGTGACGCTTTGAATGTCCCCTGAGCCACGTTGTGTTGCTTGAATTTCCATGAAAGGTTAAATTGAGACATGACATGATTTCTTTGGTGCTATTGTCTGCTCTCTGGACAAATGATAGGAAGTTTGGTTTCCTCTTTGTGTCATACATTGAGACCGACCGCCTATGATTTCTCAATCACATGCTGCAGACAGGAGCACAAAAAAACTTTCATTTTCTTTCTAAACTTCCTCTCTGTGTACTGTTTATAAGTGCATTCCACATCAGGTTTAACAACGCTCATTAGAAAATTGACATTTTGACAAACTAGGCCTTCATATTCTTATATGAAATTGTATTTTTTTAATCATGATTCATTATTCTTATGATGTGGAAACTCATATTTCTCAATATATACTGATTACTGACGTGTCTTTGCATGGGTGCAGGTATCTTGTATGGACAGTAAACTGTTATCTCAAAGTTTTATAATTAAATCAGGCTGCAAGTTCTTGGCAAGTTCAACAACACAAATTTCCAAACCTGCTCGAGTCAGGATAAGATCTTTGTCTATGTAGATTTATGGCATGAATTTTTCCTCTTTCATTTTCATTCACAACCTTGTCAAACCTTACAAAGAAAAAGTTTCAGTCTTAGACCCTGTTCTCATTCACTTCATTGGAGCAGTCTAACTAAGACCCGTTCCTCAGGAGCAGTTCTTACATGTAGGTGAGTGAGAACGGTCAAAGTGGTCCAGGAAGTGGACTTCTGGACTGCTCCAGAAGACCACCTCGGGAGGTGGTCTTGAGGAACGGGTCTTATTAAGAGCGGTTTGGACCGCTCTAACTCTAACCTGCAATGTGAACGGAAGCGTACTTTGAGTGGAAGTGAGCTTGTGACATTCCGTTCAAAACATGTAGAACGGTACATACGGTTTGTATTCCGCGCACAAAAAATTGACCTGCTGACCTGAGCTGCCATAGCAACAAGACCACTTTGACTCGTGGAGCGGTTTGAGCCATAAAAAAACTGATCGGAGTGTGAACACTCGCAAACCGTTCCTCAAGACCCGTTCCTCTGGTGCAGTCTAACTAAGACCACTTTCAAAGTGAGTGAGAACGGGGTCTTAGAGACAGAAGGCAAAATCCATAGTCTGAACTGAATCTTTTAATGGAATCAGGTGAATGCGAACGTCATCCTATTTGGCGCAGAATACCTAAAGATATATTGATGATCTTATATAACTCATTAATATTACCCTACTTGTTTTTTTTTTAAAGCAAAATACCAAAAGGGTTCTAATGTTACAGAAGAAAATTATAATAATTATATCGCACTGCCAATACATTGCCCATACTATACATCTTTTTTAAAACCTTAACATTTTACGAGTACAGTCATGCTTATATTCGCGGACACCGACTTAAGTGCAACTCCGCAAAAATTAAAACACCTCAAATATTACCACGTTTACAGTACTTCATGTTATACATGTGTACATTGATTATTGATAGTATTATATTTTAACTTTTATATCTGTGTTTTCCCTTGTATATTTTTAATGAAATTATCCAGTAAAGTGAACTTGAACAAGTACCAAGAAGCTTTTGTGAATTTCACAAGAAATACAAAATCTCTTCAAAGTTTCTTGCTAGAAAGAAAAAAAAAGGTCCATTGTTGGTAATTCACAAAACTTGCATGTTTACATGTACAGTACATGTGTATATCAGGGTCTGGTGATAGTGGTATATGTAGACTACTATGATATAGTTTGAATGGCTGGCCCACCAGGCTAGACATGCTCAGCCGTCACCTCTAGAGTGCATTGACCCTAAGTAACCAGGAGTCTGACCCTGTCACTACAAGGTCATCTTATTCCGGATGAATGGGACACCAACATGAGGAGCTAGCTATTCATAGGTCTACACAAAGAATGGTGTTAAGCCAATGCTATTGCAATAAAGCTTTTCATATGTTTAGATGATTGAGCTCCTTGGCATAAATTAGAGGTCCACAAATGAGCAAATAAAAGCTAATATTTTAGAGGGTAAAATTTGAGGTCAATACCTCCCCTAAAAGCTAAATAATGTGTCTGGATGTGTAAGAATTTTGATTAAAATGTTAAAAAGCATTATTTGCTTGCAATAGCAAGCTTGTATGGTTACACTGCAGTACAACCATGAACATGTAGATTTGCTCATTATTTGTTACTTAAGAACATATTTTATAAATATTGATCAATATTAATAAATTGATTGTGTTTGTTCCGCTTTGTATTTCTTTCAATTGATCAGCATCCTTTTATTTTAGAGAGACTACTCTGTACTCCTTGTTGCTTCTACTTTGTATTGTGTTGATGTCATAGTAAATTTACGTAAATATAGTCGAACCAGCGATCAGATAAAATCTCGTATTTGTTGACAGAATCCTGCACAAGAGCGGTGTTTGTGTTATCAGCAGGTATCAGTTATGTTTCTTTTTACATATATATTGTGTATACATAAGTGAAAGCCCTTGATTTCATGTTCATTTCCATCCGTGATGAAGATGGATTAATCTCCTACGTAATTGATCTTAAACAGTGTGTGGACGTCATCAGTTTTGACTGATTTGGCATTAGAGATAATTTCCAATTTTTGTTTTAAGAGAGATGAGAGGGAGAGATACATGTATGAATACAAACACTGTTATTGTGACTTTTAAAACGACTACTGTTATGTTATCTTGTGTTTAATTGATGAACGAGAGACAAATTAATTTGATAACAGTGTAATTTCTTTACTCTTAGATGATTGTGATTTAAGATTGGATAACGATTGAATAACGATCTAGTTGTATGTCCCCATGTAATGTATGTACTATGTAGGCACAGGTACATGCCCTTTATTGTTCATAGCAAAAGATTCAAGACAAGATAATTATTAAAGAAAGGGCACTTTACATTTTATGTCCAATACAAACATGTAATCTAGAAGGGAGTGTGTTTAGATTCAGACAGCCTCTTAAATTTCATTCACTTTGTATTGAAATTTAGAAGAAAAAGGAAACTTCATGGTATATCATTCAATCGTCACTTAATACAGGTACATCTAAGGTGTTCAAAGTTGTCTATACTGTCTTAATGAAAGTGGAGAAGAATTTTAACAATCAAATCATAAAGTTTGATGGGTTATTTTGTAGACTAGTGTTAGATTTGGTGATAAATACACATTGCTGGTACCTCTGAAATCCTGCAAATGTGTTACAACATGAACCTCATATAGATTAATGGAAAAGAACAATGTTAAGCACACTAATATATATTTAAAAGGAAAAGGATGAAGAAAGAAAAAAAGGATAGAATTTTGTTTAGTCTGGTTTTGTTTAGAAGTTACTCTCTACCGCCAAAATGTTCTTGATATGTTCATGTACTGTACATTGTAGGTTACGTTTGTCCCTCTCTCTTTAAATGTATTGCTTCACAAACTTTCTTCCGTCTTTTTTTTTTTTCTTCTTTTTTTTTTCTTCGTTTTTTTTTTTTTTTTCCTCTTTTCTTTTTTTCTTCCTTTTCCTCTCTTTCCTCTTCTCCCTCTTTTTCTCTTTCTTTCCTTTCTCTTTTCTTTCCTTTTCTTTTTTTCTTCCTTTGGCATATCTATCTGTCAGTGTGTCTTTTTCTCATTTTATGTCTGCGGCTTGTTTGTTTCCAGGCACTGATGTCATCGCAGCTGCCGATTGATGACCGTTATTTTGTTTTCCTCTCTGTAAACAGGAAAAGCATTAAGACAAGTTTCTGGGGCCACCTCCAAAACCATTTCTTTCCTGGATATTTTTTCTCCCCCTAATATCCAGAAAAACAAATCTCTATGCGCTTAATCAAATAATAACCAGGGCTTCAGGGGACGTGTTTATGCTTTCAAAACAATTATCATCAATTCTTTTGATGAGCAATGGGAAAAAGAATGTCTGTTGCCGTAATTAGATTAGAAGAGATATTTTCCAAGTTGATAGAGAGGGAGAAAAACTGCTGCAAAGTGAAATCAGATTTCAGAGTGCAGTTTTACTTGTCCATGATGTTATCAAAAAAGACAATCATTTGGCATTTTGATATCAGTAGACATCTTGAAAAGGATGCATTTCTCAGGATAATCTTATCACCATAGGAAATCTATTAACAGGTAGGGAAAATGTGAATCAACTCTTTCCCCATTTTACGCTTAAATTTTAAATTATCATCCATGATGATATAGGTTTTGACTGAAATTTAAAAGATTTTCTCATATACACTGTATGCATTTGTCATTTTTGCGTCATATTCACATTGTTTTCACTGGGCATGCTTGTGCTTTGAAGATTTGAAGTGTAATCGGACCTGGAGTATATACTTACGCAGGTCATCTTTATACAGATGTTAATGTAAGTTTTTTTTTAAGTGATTATTTGACTCACTTCTAACTATATCTTTTGACTTGTATCAATTTAACTGTTTGTATTTCTTTTTTTTAAATTTATATCATACATGGACTCAGTAGACCTGTCTCTATTTATACCATCAGCTTTGAGTCTTTGATTTTGGAGTGGCAGGCAGGTTAGGTGATTGTAATAGGATTGCTGTTGATTGTGTTCTAGTAATCAGTGAAAAGGCTTTCACTCATCGCAATCAGTAATTCAGGTAGAAATCCATTGTGAAATACCAGTGCCAATTGAACAAACAAATAAAACAACACTGATATAATTTCTCCAAATTGGTTAATTTGTTTGTGCATCCTGTCACAAGAATGAGTTTGAAGCAAACAGAGGAAAACCACATTGGCCATGTGAATCTCAATCAATTCACACTTGTTTACCGACAAACCAAAACATTTCACACCATGAAACTTTTATAAATTGTGCAAGTGATTGAGATCGTGTGAAATACATGCAACTTTAATCACATTCATCATGATACAAGTTTTTAGAATTCCATGAAAATTTATTATTTAAAAAACAGCTGTCATTGAATAGTCATTAAAGTTTCATGTCCTAAAAAATACTAGTTATATCATATTGTTCATATATAGGTTTTGTAGAAAAGGCTATGATAAAACATATGTTATGCATATTTTCTTTATTGATTAGATTTATTTGTTAGCTTCTTTTATAATGAAATTGAAAGTGAGCAGAGTTGCTTAGTAGGTAGGAGTCTATATTCTTTTGTGAAGACCATAGCCAGATCTGACCACAGCTAGCATGCATGACCATTGTGGCTATGATCATTCATGTTCATTGCATTTCCACATACAGTAATGGATTTACATGTAATGTGTAGCCTTGGGTGTGCATTTGCAGGACTATAGTGCGGCTCTACCTTATTACCTTTCTGCAATATGACATAAATACATGTATGCTATTAATGTTACCAGTATGTCACTACAGTGATTTAATATTTTCTGAGTAGAATGGCCTTCTATTTTTGTTAATTTTTAATGAAGTTTAAAGAATACACATGTAGAGTATGTACAGAGGTGATTGTAGATAGCAGGGGATGGGGTATACTCTTCAATGCACTGCAGTTCTGCTACAAATGTACTTTGTAGGAGTTTCAACTAAAAGGTGTTTATGTAGAATTAGAAAATAAGAAATCAGTTTAAAAAGGTAGATGTACCGTACATTACCCTTAAACCTGGTTCTCATTGCTAATCAATATAATGATAGTGGTTTAAGTTGCTTTTGTATGGAAAACATGATATGCTTTAAAACTGGAAAATTTCAAGCAAATTGTTAGGCCTCCACTTCTAATTCATGTCTGTTTAAAGATCAATTTATTTGACACATAGACAATAGAATGTGTTGAATCAAATGACTGTCTTTGTTGATCATGTGATCTGAAAACAGCAAGGGCTGCCTGCCCAGCCAGCCAGGTCTCTATAACAACAAACAAGGTCATGAGGTAAACAAGGGTAAACACCTGCCTGCCTACATTTAAGTGCTTTTTGTGTACATTTGTTTGTTTACATTTCATTGTAAATGGTGAGCAAAGTGCAAGCCAGCAAACAGAGGAGTGCCTAACAATACATGCAAACGCAAGAAAAGTAATAAACAAATTCTGAAGGGTGTATACTAAAGGGTTAAGAATAAAAATTAAAGGTGAAATACACTTAGGCCTACATATATCAGTCAATGTGATATGTAGAGGTGTTTAATATCGTTTAGTAGTGGACTATAGATCAGTAGGTACAGGGTTCAATATATCCTGCCACGGTACTAACGTCCTTTGGGAAGACATTAATCTATAATTGCCATACTCAACCCAGGTGTAGCACATGTACATGAAAGTAGGGAACTGGTAAGCTTTGTTCCTTGAATGTACTGAGAACTGGTTTTGGGAAATAAAGATGAGGTAATAATATTTAACATCCCTTGGAAGAGCTTAGGGACATTGCATGTACAATGTCTGTCATCAATTGTCATAAATAATATGATATACAGTATACAACAACAAAATGCTATTATTAAATGATGAAAACGACTTCGGGTTGTGACTGTGTGCTGCATACATGTACATTAATCAGGTTTCTGTGGTGACATTTACCGGTATCTATTTATCTAAATTGATTCATGCCTCCATAGACATCATTACATACGGTACTTGATTTGTTTGCACTGACACCCCCCCCCCCCCCC
>BEXV01001198.1:94952-119220 GCA_003118195.1 Hemicentrotus pulcherrimus
CAGACTCATGAGTGAGTTGCCAATTTGTGTAGTGATTTTCAAAGTTTTTCATGTCATTAAAAATTCATAACTTTCTTATTAGTTATCCGATTTTGCTCAAACTTTTGTTGATTGGTATGTCTAATTTTTCTGGTTCTTTTGAAAGCAAGTTATTTTTGGAGTGGACTTGGGCTTTAATGAAAGGGTTCTGAGTTTACTGTGCATTTACCATTGGTTTGCAAACAACACAGGCTTTCTCTCACATGTCTTTCCATGGAAACGTACACACACTGTTCCTTGGATCAAATAGTGGAATTTCAGAATTGAAAGAAAAACTGTTTAAGTCAATTTCGAGAGGCAAAAGTTTGAAAAATCCCATTGTTACATTTAAAAAGGAATAAGTTTTATGTTTTATGGAGATTTGTATCAGTATGCTGTATTATGTAACATTATTGTGGAACATCGTAGGGTGTAAACTTAACAAAAAATGTTCACTTAGTTGATAAGAAATCCATGTGGAATCACTCTATTATCTATGACAAAGCGAATATTGATTCGTTCATGATTTAATAAACCAGTTTTCAGTTTTTGTATTTTTTTATTTTTTTAGAATCATGAAGAGCCTTAGTAAAGGAAGATTTAAAACTCAATTTATCATTCAAGCTCTCCGGAAAGACGCATGCATCCATCCAATTTGAGATGCAAATGGTTCCGCGGTTGAATTTAGTTGATGTGAATTTAGTGGTATGCTTTCCTTTAAATCCAATTATCTCAGGACGCAGTGTGTGACCCAATGTTTATCTTGTATATTGCAATCATCATGTGAGAGGCGCATGCATAACTGCTGCTGCCAAGCCAAGCCAAGCCCATTTTTGTTTATCGCAAACATTTCTTGCCCGGACTATTTTGCCCTGCTCTCCTCTTTCTCTTTCTCTTTTACCCTCTCCCCACATCCATCATGGTCCCTCCAACTCTACTCTGCTCCCTTTCCACTCTTCTCCATTCTTCATCTCTCCCTTCTTTCCTCCAACTCTACTCTGCTCCCTCTCACTCTGTTCTCCACTCTTCATCTCTCCCTTACTCCCTCCATCTCTATTCCGCTCCCTCTCACTCTCTTCTCCAATCTTCATCTTTCCCTTCTTCCCCCAATCTCCCTTTGAGAAAAGCCATGCCAGCGCACTCAATCATGGTTCCATGGTGTTTACATCACAAACAAAACTGCGCTCCGGGAAGGGAAATAAAGAAAACAACCATCACCTAATGTAAACAAGATGCTAGCAGAATGTAAACACAACGAGCTGGCCTTGGTAGTTTTCCAAAATAATCAGGCGATTGTTGCAGGCCTTATTTGCCCTATCTCTCTCTTTCACTCTCTGGAAGTACAAAGAAATGTCGAGGCACAATATTCTGTGGTAAGGATTGCTTTGTGTGAGAAGTGAAACCAAGAATTGCATTTTGTTTGTTCAGCTAAACAAAGGGCTTCTCAGCAAAATTTATAATGACCATTTTGATCACCATTTAGTCAATTTGTTCTCTGGTCTAACTGAAGCATTGGTCATGAATGCAATTGATACACTAGATGTGCCTTAAACCATACAGAAATATATAATATAAAATGAAAGAGATGATTAATTACAGGATATCTATTCTGTAATAAAGACATTGATTAGTTTTATTTTCAGTCCATGAAGTACAATACAAGTAAGGATGCTTGATATATAGGGTCTTCATTATAAGTAGATTGATCCACTATAAAGAACCACTTAATAGCTAATAAGCCACATGTATTTGGATAGAATGGTTGCAAACCATATCTGATCCAAGAAAGTTATAAAATCTCACTACTTATCTACAACAAGTGAGAGTGAGATGGACATGTGTGCCATTAAGAAGCCACAATTATTATTATTATTTTTTATTAATAACCACTTAACAACAAATTGGGGACATTTCATCCAAGTGAAAGTTTATGGTTATACAATTACAAGTAGGTTTTATTTGTAGATGACCTCTGTGTCTTGCTGCTACAGTGTTTTTAATTCTGCCTTAAACCTATATTATATTTCCTAAGATTAGAAGTTGTGTAGCCTGGATCTACTTCATTATCAGTAAATAAGAAGTGTTTATAAAGACATTTATTGAATTTAAAGCAGTCAGCAGTCAGCCTTTTTATACAAATCAAAATGTATATTTTAGTTTAAAAGATTTGTTAACTATTTGTCATTTATTTATTATTCTATTTGAGAGTAGCTTTGAATTTAAATAGGCAACTAATTTTTCAGCCAGATATTGCCATTTAAATCTAAAAGCATATTTTATTCAGAATTTTTCAGATTACAATTAATGATATGAAGGCCTACTGTAAATTTTTATCATACTGTTTTTTCCCTTATACTAATATGTCAAGTTATATAGCGCAGCTACTATATGAGTATACTCTTCTGCGCTTAATACAAAGTATCACATCGTAGTTGTAGCTGAGCTGCCACAATAAGGCTCTTAAGCATTTATGGCATTTCTTCCTACCTTGTACCCATTTATTTCACCTGGGGGGAAAGTGGCAAATGTAGATTAATGTCTTGCCAAAGGACATTAGTGCTGTGCTGAGACTTGAATCACAAACCATGTGATCCACAGTCTGGTGACATGTATATATCTAAACTGCTCTCCCCTTTTTGTGTAGATGTAGGCAAATGTGTAAAAGTTAAGACCATTAATCTAAAACACAGACTAACGCCAGATTGTCTTTAATATGTGTTGTATTTTGCTCCTTTTAAATTTTTTTTTTGAAGTTTTGCTATTTTAAGCTTCATTAAGTTTTATCAATTAAGAAAAATAGATGAGCAAAATGTTTTCATTTTGTAAGTCATCTTTTCTTTTTGGAGCAGGCAGGCATGTAGTAACAAAATGTCATGTGACCGTGTCATGGTACATTACTAAATTGAAGATTTGATTGCAGTAAACTATAGTGTCAATGATGCCCATTACTTGAAGGAAAAAAAGGCATAAGTTGGAATGTTATAAAAGTAGTTTGGTCAAGAAGATGCAAGCTTGATAGTATACCTGTATTTGTAATTGCAGACCTGTTTATATATTGTTTTTTTTTTTGTTTTTTTTGTCTTCTTCTTTGAAGTTACAGGAGCAGGCTACATTACTTCAACAGATGCAGGCAGCTGCTGTTGCTGCAGCCAGCGGTGATGCTGGTAAAGCCCAAGCTAAACTCTCACCACACCAGCAACAACTTCACAGCCTAGCCTTGCAACAAGCCCATATGATCCAGCTACAAGCCCAGCAACAAGCTGTTGCCTCCGGACAAATGATGCTGCCACCAAGGTTGCAACAAGGTACATCATCTTAAAGCTACTTCAAAACCAAAATTCAGCTTAGTAAATTCCTATAAATTAATCATTTTTTGGCGAGAAACTTGCAAACCTGGACCACTTGTGAAACTATTAACAGGGGAAATGTGGTTTTGAAGTTTGTTTATGATTCATGTAAAATTCAATATTATTGCTAGGGGTGATTGAGATATGATGTAGCAGTACTGTTGTGGTCACAAATACTTCTCATCCAGTGAAGAGATGAATGCATAGCAAAATGTTAACTGTACATTAGTTCTATTTATGGATGATTAGGAACATATAGGCAAGTGGTGGTACTGGAGACATTTTTTTTCTTCCTGATTGCCATCTGTCCCACTTTTTCGTTAAAGTGATATCTTAAGAACCACTTGAGGTATGAGCTTTGAAGATGGTGATAGTATGTTTCACCATAGGAAGACAATCTGATTAGATTTTGGGGTAATTAGGTCAAAGGTCATAGAGGTCAATTTCTGAAAATACAGGTTTGAGCCTCATCGCAATATCTCAAGAACCACTTGAGGTATGGGTCTCAAACCTGGTAATAGTGTGTATCACCATAGGAAGACAATCTTATTAGATTTTGGGGTAAGAAGGTCAAAGATCATAGAGGTCAATATATTAAATTGCGGATTTTAGCATTGTTATGGCAATGTATCCAGAATGATTTGAGCCATGTACTGGTGATTCACACTAATACCAATTACAGGTGTAGTGTGCAAAAAAAAAACTGTGATCACTGAGCTAGTCATGCAGAACTTCAAACCAACCAAAACTTTATTTTCAAGATGTCTTATTATTTATCTCCCACTCCTAAGCTATGTCGGTGTCAGAGCTGCAGTCTTTGTGGAAGGAAGTCTCCTCCCCAGAGGATGTAAAGAGCGCCCCAACAAGCTCCGTAGCATCCATGTTACCTGGATTGAGTGGTCATCATCGGCATATGATGAATGGTCTCTTAGATGGATCTCACATACATCCAGGATTTCTGCTCGCACACCAAGGCATGATGTAAGAAGTAGTCATACTGTTCTTTAATTTGTTTCTTTTCATTTTTATGTGTGTCCAATTCTCGCTACTGCAACTACTGTATTTGGTCATAGGGGGCTAGATGGCTAGATTTCTACAGAGAGATATAGTGACTGCGAATGTAGACTTGTACATTACGAGTACAAGAAGAATTCTTGATAAATTTACTATCCTATTTTTCTCTGACAGGATGCCCCACGAGGACCGATTGGCTAATCCTAACAACCACCCCCTCTATGCCCATGGTATGTGCAAGTGGCCTGGCTGTGAGACGGTGTGTGAGGACTTCCCAGCATTCCTCAAGTAAGTAAGCTCCATCATATCACAACAAGATGACCTACATTGTACATGTGCAAACAATGACCCATAATGACCTTCAAAAGAACAGGGTTAATTGTCTTTTACTAACTTTATATCATAGACATATTTGCCTATTTCTCAATTTATTTATAGATTGAAAAACAGATACCTGAAGTGAAGCAATAGTTTATTTTTGTTTACAATTAGTGATATATGAATGTCAAAGTAGGGTAGTATGGCTTCTTTTTCTAGGTCCAAAATTGTAAAAATAGAATAGTACAGTGATTAAAATATGTACAAATATTCCGTATTCAGAAATGTTTGGCTTTATTCTCATAAATGACTTTCATTTAAATTAAATTGCTTGCTAGCACATATTAAATCAACCTGTTTTTAGTAAGTTTCATTTTGTTTAAATTAAACTTTTAATATGAATGCAATTTGATTTGATTTTGAGGGGCATATCACTCTAATGTCAGGTTGTATGCTGATTAACATAACAGAGATGAAGAAGGACTGTTTACCACCAGATACATTAAGAATACTTTGTTAAATGGACCATCTTTTGTTAACTGGGATCACACATATGCTCATAGAGATATCAGTATGACTTGATAGACCATTGCTTATAACATTGTGAATGTAGATTAATGTACATGCCAGGGTTTGAATTGCATCGGCATCAGGCTGTGTGTGACCCAAATCATGAACACATTACCATTTAAACCTTATTTTTAGTATTTCTCATGTTGCCTACAACAGAGAGAGAGTAATTTTTCAGTGTCACCTGTAAGAAAAAATCAACAAAAATCAGTGACAAATCTGTTGATAACCAATCAGAAGCAAGGATTTCACTAGCTTGTAAAACAAGCTGTCCTGGCTTGCAATTATGATGTGACAGGAACTGTATTGCAGTTTGGAAAAGAGCCTATTTACCACTGATGCATACTGGGAGGGTTTTAATATCACCTAAATGAGATGAACATACACGTATAAACTGAACCTTCTCTTGAACAAAAAATAGCCTATGATCAATGATGATAATAAGGGATGCTTTGCATTTGCAGGCACCTGAGCACGGAACACGCCCTCGATGACCGTAGCACAGCGCAAGCCAGGGTTCAGATGCAGGTGGTGAATCAGCTTGAGATACAGCTCACTAAGGAGAGGGAGAGGTTAGCTGCCATGATGGCCCATCTACATATGAAACCTCCTATCGACTCCAAACAAGAAACGGCTAAGGTAATAAATTGAGCCGTAAAGATTTTAAAGATATGTCTTATATAAAGGATTGTCCCAACAGTATAATATGGGATATCATGACCATCCCATATTACCATCAGATTTTAAAGATATGTCTTTTATAAAGGATTGTTCAAATATGACACAGTAAATTGCCATGATACATTATTGTGTAAATGAAATATTAAATGTGCGCAATAAAGGCCCTATGCATATTCATCGAGCTCTGTAATATAAGATACAGATATATGAAAAATTATTGCACTCCCTGGTTTTACCTCTCTACATCTGAACAAGGCTTCATTCTCCAAATGATATATGTCACATGATACACTCTTTAGATCCATAGAACTAGCTCATGCAACTATCATGTGAATGAACTGTCATTTTAAGGTGAGGTAAAGATAATGAAAACATGAAAAACAAAGTGAGATTAACCATAGAGCATGTGATTATTTACAAGAAGTAGACATGAATCACTTGTACCTTTGCCAATTATTATGAACTTTTAGTTGATGTTGATGCAGTGGAATCTTTGTTTTAAGAATATAGATTTGTTGTTTTGTTTTCTAATCGTATAGCTTTCAGAGAGTGTAGGTAAAGGTAATCATGAGTGTTCAAAAGACTGAAACAAAATCTATCTTTCAAAAGTGTAAGATTCTGTGCACTGGAATAGAAATTGATTCAACTAATTTTTTATGCAAATGCAACAAGACAAGAAGATGGTGCTTACACTATCATCTTGTTTCGATTTTTGTTATGATTATAAAAGGAAAATACAAACAGCCTTTACCTTATCCTGGTTGCTAAACCATTGTTAATCATGGTTATGCATGCACTGTTGATATACATCTTTCTTTTGTGTTTGAAGAGAGAGATAAATATTATTGGTTTCTAAGGAAATACAATCAGGAAGGGAGGGCATTGGAGGGTTTTGTTTAGCTAAACACGTCTCAGTTTACAGAGGAATCATTGTGAACATATGGAGCGAGAGATCCAGGATATTATGGTGCCTGCTATTTTTATGTCCTACACATTCTGATCTGAAATGTTGAACATATTCATGAGATACATACGTGAGGTAATACTATTCTTATGGTATGTTAAGGTCCAGGAAAGATTTAAGACCCATCTGGCTCCAAACAGACAATATGTTAAGGGTTGTGATCACAACCATTTATGTTTGCATATCTTGCATGTATAAATAGCAGAGGTTTAATAGGGAAAATATTGTAGGAATAAGTTTCTTTTCATTCCATACTCTTTGTTATTTTCTCATTGCCTCTCTAGTCTGTACAGTCCTCTCCTTCATTGTCCAAGCCTGTGTCGGTGGTCCAGCACACGGCTCCCTCACTACCCATGGTGCCCTCCAGTACACCTTCTGTGCCCATCACCTCCATCGCCTCTGCCCCCTACCATGTCTCCCTTGCTAGTGGTACCCCTAAGATCCCACCCCTCATCCCAGTTTCTACTCAAGCTGCTGTCCAGTCTCTTATGAGCCAGGCCCTGCGTAGTCCCCTTCATATCAAACAACAACAGCAACAGTTCCAGTTACATCCTGCTAACAACCAATCACACAAGCTTACTTCACATCATGTGACACCTGGCGGTCCAATCAGGAGGCGGAACAGTGAGAAGTATGGCTTGTCACTTAGTACAGGTAAAGATCTAGTCCAATTGTTACATTTTCCTTTTACCCTTGTTCAAACATGTTTTGGTATACAATTGTAAAGTTTTATGGTTTTTTTAAACAGTAAGAATAGAAAAGATTTTCTTGATAAATGAGTATACAAAAAAAAATTAAAAATATTTCACTTTTCAATATTTAAAGTAGATTTCTTGTAAATAGGTAGTAGATTACTGTCATGCAACAAGCATTATTCTGTTTATTTTTTTATTCTCGTTCATAGCAGAAATTCATCACAACTCAGACTTCTACAAAAATACGGATGTGAGGCCGCCATTTACGTATGCTGCCCTCATCAGGCAAGGCATTATCGATGCACCTGACCGACAATTAACGCTGAATGAGATCTATAATTGGTTCACAAGAACATTTGCATACTTCAGAAGAAATGCTGCCACGTGGAAGGTGTGTAATAGTGTCAAGCTTTGGTTAGGGTTAAAGGTCATATTGGCATATGGAGTTTTAAAGGGAGCATAAAATCTGTTAGTCGGCATATTTTAAGCATAAATGATTGCTATCTAGAATCTACATTAATATCATCGTGTTTCACTGCTTCAAGAACTGGATATTTATTTAAACATATTTGTGGCTTACACCCAGTAAATAAGATATGTATTGAAAAACAAGTCAGAAAAAATCTGGGAACCAGCGGGACTTGAACCTGCCATCTACTGCTTGCCGGGCAGTGACTCTACCACCAGGCCATCACTGGTCCATGGCACAGTCACGATGAACTAGAAACAAATACCCAAGCTCTCCTGATTTTTTTCTGAATTGAAAATTGTATATTAAAGGGCTTTTAATCGTTCAGTTCCATTTCTGTGAGCAACTTTGAAACTGACCTATTATAATTTCATCTCATACAAATTTCTAATTGGTATCGCTTGATAAGCTAGCAGGATACATGCTAACACAAATGTATGTCCAATGTTGAATTTCAGGTGGCATCCTAATATATATACATTTGATCTTGTGATATACATGTATTTGATTGACATGCAAAAAAGCTCAACTTAACTGCAAACAATCAATTTAACTGTTATCCATTTGATTGTCCTGTATATGTAGAATGCTGTACGGCACAACCTAAGTCTTCACAAGTGTTTTGTACGAGTTGAGAATGTGAAGGGTGCAGTATGGACGGTAGATGAGATTGAATTCATGAAGAGAAGACCTCAGAGAATGGGAAGGTGAGTTGCACTATACTGCTCTAGTTCACGTCATCTATATCAATTAGGAAGATATCATCTTTGAGTGCCTGGATACACTAACAATTCATTCATGGTCTACAACTTGGCACATATTTCAATACTTTTCAAATTGTCATCAAATGTTTCAAGACATTCATGAATAGTCTGAATGCTTAGATTTCCCAAATTGTTGAACTGAATTATTGGAACACACTAGCTGTAGATCTCCATGCTTTGTGAAAGTGTGTGGTAAGAAGTTTTAACAGGGATTAACTTTTTTTCAGAACCTGTTGGGTTGGGATTAAACATCTTCCTTTGATTATTCTTTTCCTTTTTTTTTCTTCTTTGGGTTTTGTTTTTTCTTCAAATTTTGTACTCCATATCTATTCTTTTATTTGCCACATATTAAAAAGTGATAAGATCAAAAGTTTTCTATTTTGCTGCATGCCCACAAGAAAAGGAACTTGTGTTATAACCTAATATTGCATGACATTGCATTGAAGAATCATTACAAGTCTACTCATTGTTAATTAATGCATGCTTTTGTACCAAAAAGTAGCATGCTTTTTGGAAACACACTAATATTCTTGTGTAACACATGAAATTTAAATATGAAGGCTCTCCACTGATTATTAATTGGTTTACCTACTTGTTAATGTTAATTCCTTTTGTAGTTGTCTTTTAATGCAATTTATAATTTTCTGTATGTGATTTTTTTTTTCTCTCTCCATATATTGATGTTGCCATATTATTGTTCAACAAATGCAACTACATGAGTTTGTAGAAAAATAATTGAAGAGAACTGAGAGCACTTTGTACCATATCCATGCATCCTTGTTAAATATATAATTGTTTGAATTGAAAGTAGCCCTTGAAAATATTTTTCCCCTTTAGAAAGTAAACATGGTGATGGGCCTTGATAGCACCCCTCTCTGTTTTAAGCTCTATAAAATTAGCTCTTGCAATTTCTTAATCTATACATATAATGTAGTGTTGTACAAGATGTTATTACATCCTTACCATCTCAAGTCTTTGTACCATGTCATGTCTGAACAAGACCTTGTTATAACTGGAATGAAAGAAAATAAACATTATTTATACGTTTGTTTCTGGAATTGGCATTTCACAAACAACCTCCTTTTTTTCTTTCCAAGCACAGTATACAGAATTTGCAGCTGTTCCTGAATATTTATGATCGACTCATTCTTGTTGTTCTTGCATGTAAAGCTAGTCAATGCATTATTTCTGTTTTGTTTGCTTATTATTTTTGCTCTCTGTTCACATTTTGCAGAGCCTGCCTGCTTTAAAATTTAACCTCTTACTATTATAATCACCAGCTGCATGTTTAACTTGCATGAGCTTTATAAAATAACCTGCTGACAGACCGTCATTATCTTCCTACAGTCTGAACACACCTCCGTCGACACCCAACACACCCACCACACCCATCAGCAAGTCAGTTGATATGCTACCCACGGAGGACATGCCACTCAATCTAGAAACACACATGCATGTAAGTCATAGTCCTGACAGACCTCCATACATATCATCTAGTTAAAGCCAGAAGGGTGTTACCTGGTATCATTTTGCAAAGAGGTTATGCCCTTCTAGCTCCAAACTGCAGACAATTTGTGGTTTCACCATAATAGAACCTCTCTCTATAAATCAGATGTTAGATTATTGAGTCCATATAAGTAGTGTATGTAGTTATCAACAGAGTGTGATAACCCCTGCCAAATTTGTTCAAAATAGATGATAGTCATTTCAGTTCCCACTGCATTAAAACAAGTTTAGGAATCAATCTATTTCTTTATAAAAACACTCTTGGTCATTTGACACAAGTAATATGGTCACCATGTATATTATACAAGTTATTATATAAATGTATTATTACAATTATCCAGTATGCTGTTAGGCAATGGTGTCTTGATAGTTTCTAAGGCAGTAACGGCTTGAGGCATAACAGCTTTAATGTAAAATAACTTCTTGAATGAAGTAATCTTTGATGATATGATGCTTCCCTTACAGCCCATGGGTGGGAGCTTGCCGTTGTTAAGCGATGCAGCAGCAGCAGCAGCTGCAGATCATGCAATCCAAGTGTTGGACAACGAAGAAGATGACCTTGAGGGAGACGAGTATCCTGGAGATCCCAGAGGGCGTTACCCTGGGGATGAGCGTGATACCTATCCTGAAGAAGAAAGGGAGCGATACTTGTTAGAGGTAGAAGACAGAGGAGAGTATCCCGGTGGAGAGCGGAGAGGTGACCCCTTCCCTGATGATGACAGAGACTCGTACCCTCAATGTGGAAGTGCGCCCCACCCTGAGACCTGTAGGGATGTATACCCTCCTGGCAGAGAACGATCCCCAGGGGATCCAGTGAGCGAGGGGGAGCTGCACTACCGGGTGGAGCAACGAGAGCGATTCGCCAGCGAGGAAAGCGAGCGCTACATGGCCGAAGAGCGGTTTAGGAGGGCAGCAGACGAAGAACGATATGCAAGAGAAGGAGAGGAAGAAGCTGCAGCTCTAGAGAGGGAAGAGAGAGAGACTTATCCTCGGGGATTGAGAGAAGAGGAGGAGGAAGAGGAGGAGGATATTGGTGAAGTAGAGGAGAGAGTCAGGAATGCAGCTATTGGTGATGAGCTGGCAGAGGAGGATGATGAGATGGAGGATGAAAGAGATCCACGTGAAGAAGCAAATCATGCTATCGCAGATCTGTGAGTACCAGTTTCTTAGTGCATAGAATTCAGGTAGTTTGGACTAGTATCATTTAAATAGTTTGCTTATTTTAAAATGGACTTATACCCCTTACATAGTGGCCTGATTTTTATCGGATATGTCTGAATGCCTCCAATGAAATGGCCACCATGAATGGTACAGAGGAGAAATAGTCAATAAAAAGAAGAGAAATAGGCGATAAAATTCTCCAGATCAAGAGCGATGTTACTGCAATGACACAGCCACTATGATTGGGTGTGGGAGAAAAATGGAAGAAACACATTGATGAAAATGGTAAAATCTTGTTATCTTGTTCCAGCTGAAGCTAGTGTACGCGCGTTTTTTCTGAACCCGGCTAGCAGCTAGCTGTTAAGTCTGTAGTAAAGGAAATAGTAGCAACCACCATAGATCCATGATTGTTTTCCACCACCAGCTAGATATGAATCTAGCTGCATTTTTATAGTGCATTGTAAAATTGTAGGTAACTAGCTAGCTAGCTAGCTAGCTGTACACTGCAAGTGAATTTCATCAGCAGTATGAATGGCACATGCGTGAAAGCAGTGGTTTCACCTCTGTTTACATCAAGCAAATTCTATCGGTTATTTAATCGGTGTGACTCTGAAAGAAGGACTATGAAAGAGGTATTTGAAGTTTCTCCCAAAATTGATGCATACAAATTTTTGGTTATAAGATGACTTTCATATCATTTATTTTACTACTCTAAAACGATAAATTTCTAACCACAAGTCCAATCAAACATATGTATAATTTTAAAATGATGTGCTTGTACATGACCTATAAAAGGATAATTTCTAAGTTACATATTTCTGTTTTTTTCTTCCATTCCAACCATCTTCTGTTTAGCATTGAGCACCAGAGTGCAGCAAACCGTCCCAAGGGTGGCCAGCTAACGATGGAGCAATTGAAACGTATGATGCATCACAACCCTATGATGATGATTCCTGTATCAACCAATGGTCAATCAGAACATCACCCAGAACCATCCCTAGAGGGACCTAGCCAGGGGGTCATGTAAGGATGGGTGGGGTCCCCCCCCTCCCCATCATTCACTCTAGTTCAGTCTGCCTTCGCTCACTTCTTTTAGTTTCACTGACCTACATGTACATGGATTTTGGGAATCATATCTAGGGAAACACCAAGGTGGTGGAGATACATGGAAAATGAGACAGTGTATCATTTGAAATTGAAAATATCTAGAGTTGGAAGTAGTCGAGTACTCCCCTTCATCCCTTGGTAATCATACTGAATGTAATACCTGTTGCTCTGTTGAGTAACTTACAAGCCAGTTTTTTGCAAGGGTTTTATTCTAACCAAGTTGTAGGGTCACATAATTAACAATGCTTCGAAATGACAGACAGTTCATTTGTTAGCATGTATAGCAAGTAGCCTGTGTTATTAAGAAGCTATCAACTCTACCTGCATGTTCCTGTGATTGTCTCAAATATTGGCTTATATTTTACAGTTAACTTTGCCATGTAAGGATGTGCATCGTGGAATGTGATGAACTCATCTGTTACTTTGAAATGGAATTGTCATTCCTTCTCACGATTTGAGCAAGAACACTGGCAATTTTTGAGGCTGAAAGACAAGAAGCAACCTCATGTGTTCATACATATGAATGAAAATGTTGTAATCCTAGTCTTGAGTGATCAAATGATATAATTTGGTGTAGCATTAGAAGCTCCCAATGGGTATGTCATTTTAATTAGTCATGTACATACATGTAGATCAAGTTGCAAGGGAAGAAATGAAGATGTCTTCGATGTACACAGCATAGAAAACATAAATATTTTTATTATTTTGTATTGATTTATTTTTATTTTTTTTTTATAATGACATTTAATGTATGTAAAATGAAATATGGAGATTACATGGTGGTTATTCTGTAGAGTGATATGAAATGAGTTTCCTCTCCTTTCAAGTCTCGTTCAGATATGTTGTGGTAATCCACAGCATTTTTTATATGATGGCGTAAGTGTAAATACGCCTTCCATTTCTGTAACATATCTTTTAACACAGAGCTAAGTGCATATAAGCATGTAGTTCACAGCTAGCATTCATTTACACATCTTAAAAGAAAACACTGTCTTTTAATGCTGCATATGTGAAGGAACCTGTATAATCCCCTTTAGGCTGTTAAAATGTGGTAAGGGAGTGTGAATGAACTTGCCAAAGTACATTGAATGTCTCCAGTTTATTTATTCTTAATATGACAATCCATCCACTGTGGAGTGGCTAGTAAAGGCACTGTTTACACCAGTAATTTTATCAAGACCCAGGAGTACATCTTTGATTTTTCCAGTGGTGTAAAATGCTCCTTATTGAACTCCAGTGGTATTATTTTTTTCAAAACCTTTATAAACCAACATGGAATCATCTTTATGGTATAGACATGATTCGTACGTAGGCATGCCTGTTACGTCACTCCACATGAAATGATAAGTACTATATGTAAACTATCAGTCAATGATATGATTAATTATGGTAGGTAAACAGTCCAGTTTAAAAGAGAAGAGTACATCTTTGAGTACTGGCTTTATGGAAAGCCTGGCAGATGATAAGAGTTGTAATTACTATGTTATATATAGAGTGCTGAGAAGTGGGAACATTCAAGCTTAATCAAGATACTTTTACTATTTATTTCACGTATTTGACGAAATGTTGTTGTATATTTTTTTTCTCTGTTTAGAACTGCCAATCATGTGTTTGATGCCCATTATTGATATCATCCTTCAAACTCATGTACATGTATGCATATGTATAGCATGAGATCCCCTCTCTGCAAACAGAGAGTGAGTCTTTTTTACTTCAGCATACCTATTGATTAATTTTTTATTTTATCACCAGTGTCACAAATTAGAAATGTGTCATTTTTATGTAATATCTGATTAAGTAGACTTCCAACTTTTTTTCTACTTCTTTTTTTAAATGGGATGCAAATACCATTCCAGCCTTGCATATGATATATCTGCGAATATGTAATCAATACAATATTAGAAAAAGATAATATAACTTCCAATACTGAACAGTCCATTTTTTAAGACTGTATGGACAGTTCTGAATCAAGATTTTCTCATTTTAGTGAAAGAATTAGTTATATGTAATGTAGCTATAGGCAATCCTGATTCCTAAAGCATGGTTTCAAAAGTGGTTCATAATATATAATATGTTATTGTATTCCTTAAAAAATGGCCACAGTTTTTCAATAATCTCATTTAGAGCAACTCATGTGTGTCTTATCTTGCCCCCTGAAGGCTGACATTGCCCGCTATTTGAAGAAGTGCATGTATAAATCATGATAAACCCCAAAATATAATGCTATCTTAGAAAACCCATCCCACATTTTTTACATGAACGATGGTTGATATTGACTAAGAAATGTCAAAAACAAGGCTGTGGTTTCTATTCCTCGAGGTAAATCTTTGATTAATTCCCAGTATGGATTGCCCCCTCTAAATTGTCAATGTCCTATATTGACATTTTCATGTTGTCTCACATTATTTTGCACGTAAGTACATGTGTATATGTTTCCTCTCTGTCTTGTCAATCAAAATTTCACCTGAGGAAGGCCACATTTGTAGTTCCAGGAAACATCAATATAGGATAGTATTGACAATGAGGTAGGATTGTGATCAACTATTAATTAAAGCGAGCACTATAAAACTTCAGTGTTGAGTCATTTGCAAGCCAGTTATTTTGCGGCATGACTCTTTTGCAAATCTGAACCAATCTGAAATTTCTGATCATTTGATGCTTGAGATTATATTAGGTTTTATATAGGTGTAGACAAGAGATGTAAAGACATTAGAACTGCCATCAAGAACACAAAGTGTGAAGAAGGCTTTCAGATGTGTACTTTGTTTAAATGCAGAATAATCTTTATCAGCTAGTTTCTTTTCAATAGTGTGTTGAATATAAACCTGATGCTTTCCAGTTTCATGTTATAGGGTTGTTAATGAATCAAATAAGAATGCTGCGTTGTGTGTAATATGATTTTGGTTTATTGATTACATGAGATGATTAGTATTGTATAGTTGGAGATGGCTTCCAGCATTGTTTTTTCTTTTTCTTCTAAGATTTGTTCAGATTTCCTTTGAATTGCTTTCAAAGAGAAAATGGGAAGACAGAAAGAGAAGTAGATTGCATTTAGTTGATAGATCAGGTGGATTATTCTGTCAATAAGGCACGGAAACACCCAACGAGGAGAAGTGTCATAAAATTGTAAGATTTATTTTTATTTGACAATTCATATACAACCAAAAAGATGATGAAGAATGATGAATTAGAATATAGATTATTATGTAGATATTATATTTTTGTATTCCCTGCACTTGTTTAAGCATCTTCATTGAAAGAACTACTCCAAATAACTTGAAGTTCGTATAGATATGCACAATTTCTGTTCCAAGAGAGAGGGAGACATAGAAATGGCACCAGAAAGAAAGAGTCTGTATAAGAGGATATTTGGTATATTGATGTTAAACTTGTCCTTTGTCGTCCCTCTAACAAAAATAAATGGGTTAATGTAGATGATAAGGCCATGATGTGTTACATCTAGTTCACAGGTTTATGAAGTATTGATTAACCAAACCTTCATCCTGCTCATCTCAATATTAATGATGGTTACAGCAAAATACTAGAGACTTTATTCTCATGATTTTTATCAAGTGTCAAATCTGCAGGTTTGTTTTAATGTAGTGAATAATTCATATCTAGATATTTTACACTGCTACATGATTTGTAGACCAGTTATGCTGCACAATTATGATATTTGTAATCCTGTTGTGACCTTAAGTAGTATGTAGATCTTGCCAAAGTCCTTTATCTCTCTTCGTTGACATGTGAGTTTTTAATCTATTTCCATATTGGAAATTGTATAATTGCTAGATTTGTATTCTCTCCACATAGTAGTTGCCCCGCCACTTGTGTAAATATTTCTTTGACTTGAAATGAAAGGAGCTGATATGCAAAACATTGAAAAAAACATTCAAAGCATATGCAATTTAGATTGCAGGAGAGAGGGGGGGGGGTAGGCGTTGTGGGGTTGTAGGCGTTGTGGCGTGCGCTTGTAATCCAGCTAACAGTGGAAGTTACAAATTGATTCAGCCGAGGACGCAGGTTCGAAACCGAGTCACGTCTTTCGGATGGTGACGTTAAAAGTCGGTCCCCAGACGTAAATAATCATCTCTGATTGACACACGTCTGTAAAAACCCAAATACACACACACACACNGTTTTCAAATGATGTTATCATTAGTTGCTTAATCCTGTTATGAAATGCCAAATGTATACAGCAAGGGGTCCATTATGGGTCTATAGAAACAGAGAGTAGGTAGTTTATTCCAAGTAAATGTTCACAATTGGGGGTTTTTTTTGCCTTGAAGTACGAAATATACCAAGTTCAATAATTTAAGGATGCTAGAGTTACATTATTGTATCGGTACACATTTTGTGATTATTTGCCCATCTCACTCGCAATGTTATTACCATTTGTTGTTTAATGAATGTGTAAATGTGACCCAACTCTTCAAAATCACCAATAAGTTGCTGAATAGATTATCACCATGTTACTGATAGCCCTCAGTGTAACATTTATATTGCATCAAAATGTTTGGAGCCAGAAGGGCATTACACAGAGTTAATACCCTTCTAGATCAGAACAGACGATTGGTTCTTACTCTCCAGTCTCCCTATTTTACTCACATTAATATACTACACTGTGTTTCAGCTTGGTATGAGATGGTTTTAAGCAAGGAAACTGGACTGAAGTCTAAGTTTACCTATTGCCAAAAATGTCCTCTCATCAGGTTTAAATGGATGCTAAAATATGGGCCTAAGTATTTTATGCCATTTTAATGATTATTATTTCTTAGTTCCAAAAATACAATCACTCATAAAAAGTGAATTTTGGTAACTTATTGGTGGTTTTTAGAAGACAGTCACACATATCCTACAGAGTTTAGTTTGACTCACTAAATGAATTGCCCAAATAATGAATTTTGTGCAGTTGATTGTTTGTAAACGTGGTCTTTTCTGTTAAATTGTACTAATTTCAATTGTTTCTGTTTTAGAACCTTTTCCGTCATTCCCTTACACTGTCTCAATCCAGGTACCTGTTAACATTTGTTTAAATAATAATATCATTGAACTCCCATATTATCACTGTATCCCTCTGTTTTTCTCTCATTTTCTTTTATCTTTAATGAAATCCTTTCAATATAAACCTGCCATGTTTTCCTTATGTATATTTTTTAAATTACTAACCTGAAAGAAACAAGGAAACTTGTTTTCTGTGATTAGAACTAACCTAACTTATGTCCATTCCATTATTGTGCAATTATGTGGCATGTTAAGTGTATTGACTAAAACTACATGCTCATCATGCAGATATGTGCTTTCGGACAGGAAGCTATATTTGGAATCTTTTGTATGTAGAACCCCATAGTTTGGTCCTGGTCTATGTCATTCCAGTTCTATTTATGAATATTGTACTCTTTGCAATGTACATGAAAAGTGAATCAATCTGTCGTTGAATATACATGTATTATGTAAGAATAGATAGAGTGATGTCATTTGTGTATATTTTTCCTTTTTTGTTTGTTTTTTGTATAATATGTTGAAGATACCAAAGAGAGCCCTTACTGTAAAAGTTGAAGCTTTTTAAATTGTGATTTTGAGATTTTCTTTCAAAGAAGACAAACAAAAACACATAAACAGAGCCTATCCAACCCTTGAAGGAAAAACATTGGGCCTTGAGAGAGATTTGTAAATGCTTCCAAAATGCCTTCTAATATTAGCACTAAAGAAGTAAATTCTTAATTTAAGAATCACCCTTTCTGTGAGCGTTTCTATAAACGGGGAGAACAAATCCCTTGTGTTTATACAAAAGCTGTATATATGCCGATCAGTGAGAAAATTAAACATAAATATAAGAATTGCAATGTGACCAATAATTAAAGAATCATCTTAATTATTGCACACAAATGTGGTCTTATTTTAAGCTTTTTATTATGTCTCAATTTACTTTTCTTTGTACAAATATTTAGTAAAAAGGCCAGGTTTATAGTGCAGTAGCAGTCTTAAAATACATTGATAATCATTAGCTAACTTCTGTTGTATTGCTTGTTTTTGTGGTTAGCAAAAATTAGTAATTTTGTGAGAAATAGTATGCTAGTCAATCTACAAATCTTTTATAAAAAGAACCCAATTATTACATGGTAATGAATTTTGAACTTTCCTGATATGCATGTAATGTATGAATTACACATAGCAAGACGATGCTCCGTGTTTAGAGTTTCTATCCGAGTTAAACTTATCATATGATGTGCATTTCAGGTGCTTAATGTATATGATTCAAACTAGCATGCTCACAATTAGAATACATATTGATATATATCATGACGTTCTTGCATTTGTTGCAGGTTTGTTGAAATGTATACAAATTTCTACATAATGTCATGTCATCCTGGGAAAAAAATTGGTGTGTACCAAAGTATCACATGTTAATTGAGCAACACCAAATGATATACAACCTGCAGTAGATTGTACAAAGCTTTTGAGAAAAAATGCTCTTCTTCGTTGATGAAAATCTTTAGGACAAATTTTCATTCTACTTTGTTGCGTAGTGTAAAAACAAAAGCCTTCCAAAGAGTAGATGTTTAGTGTTGAGAATGATTTTACACATACAAATAATTTATAGTAATGGCCGACGAGATATTTAAAAAAGCTGTGAATATAGGAGATGGTTTTGGGCATGAAAGTGTGGATCACAGATATTATGTCCTGATTGTACCTGATCCTCGTATTAATGTCAAGTTGGTTACACCTGATTTCTTATAAAAAAAAGGAAATGATTGAATCATGAGAAATATGTGTTGGTTGATGGCTCTTTTGTTATATGTTGTATTTGCCAAAACTAGTTGAGTGAAAGAGGGAGTGAGAGGAGACAATGTATTTTATACATTTGTATGTGGTATTTACTGCCCCCCCCCCCNAAACAAATCTTCAGGTGGTTATGGATCTAAAATTGAAAAGGGGGCACAGCTGGTAATGCTCTCAGATCCTACCAATCATCTAAATCCACCAGTGACTCTTTTCCAAGTTTGTAGGCTGCAGATTTGTTGGTGTTTTTTTTTTAGATGTTTAACCAACATCAGCTATGTCCACACTAATGCTTTGTAAAAATACACTCCAAATTTTCCTTGAATTATGACTTTCATGAATGACTGATTTACATATGAAAGGAAATGATTCAATTTCCTCCTCTAGGTGAGGTCTAATAGGTGCTTGTGAAAAAGAACTGTATTTGTAGTTAGCCATTAATATTCATGTACTTTAGAAGGTAGATGTAGATGCAGTAGTTAAAGATAAAGACCAGTTCTGGTCTTGCAATTGCATTATGAAAGAAATGTTGTAGAATCGATCAGAAAAGGTTGATCATCTAACATATAAATGCTGGTGTGTACCGCAAGGTTCTGGAATCATCAAAATGATAAGAAATTTGGCCCAGTCTTCGTAACGTTACAAGCACTGTACACAGAAAGATGTATATGGGACTACGCACACATGCGCGACACCTGCGTTTATCTCTCACACACCAATAGATAACCTAATTTACCAAATACATCAATTAGTAGGCAGTTTAGTAAAAAAAATACTCTTTCACATGATTGGTAATAAGAGCTTCCATTTCATTTTTTGACCTTTAATCCAAAATATGATTTAGTCCTAAATAATTTCATCCAAAAAGCGAAATTAAGACGTGAAGAGTTAAATAAGAAGTTCAGACAGTGATGAACTAACCTGGCTTTTTAAGCCTTGTTCAGATATGGAATGGTTAACCGGCAAAACGGGAATAGTGTGTATTACATTTTGCGATCTAAGTGAGTACAAATACGCTTTTGATCCACACAGCTAATATAACCCATACAGTACCCTCACCACTTGGCATTCATTTACACACACCAATAAAGTTGAACATTTTTTTTTTACCTGGCACTGCCGTTTACCATGTCAAATGTGAAAAAGCCTAATTACTGCTTGTTGGATCATTTGAACATTATAGCTTTAAAAATTGGCATAAAAGGTACTCCTAGTATTTATATGTGGTTGTGTGTATGGGGTGGGGGGTTACATTTCAGAGAACTCTGACGTGTTTATCCAAACATCCTTTTATTGAACTTACGACCTCCCTGCATGACGACAGGATTTAGTCATTCTCACCAGAATGAAATTAATAAATGAGTCATTGAACTTCCTTGTGAGGTCTAGCAGAGATAAACCAAACAATGTGCACAGAAGCCTCTTTGTGTGTACCAGTATGTTTGTGGTTCTTCCTCACCAATGAAGCCGTCACTACTTGTACATACATGGATCTATTACATGTTGGGTTAACACTGGCACTCCGAGAATCATGCAAGAGAAGTAGAATTAACTACTAACTTACACTCATAAGGAGTATCTAAAAATGACCAAATATGCTAATTGACCTCATATATGAGCCTGATTAAACTGTCATTTAGGCTAGGCTTAAATAGATTTATATTCCACATACTAAGAATCTTGCTCTACGATTGGCCAAAAGTAAATCACATGATGAAAGATAGTCCACCCATTATTGATGGGAGAAGCAAAAAGTTTGTTAGTACTATCTACACAGTGCAACATCCCCACGAATTTGTGATTCTTGCTTTTATGATAGGGTTTTTTGCTTATTTCTCATCTTTAGTTTCATATTGTAGATCCATTTTTTTAAAAATTAAAATTCATGTTTTAAAGTTAAATCCAATGCACTTGCAAACACCAATTACTTGTACATGTATAACATTGTAAGATAGTAGCATCATCTATTCACTATCTAGAACTTCAAGTGACACTTTGTCTATCAACTTTCACATGCTTATATTAATATCAGTTTAATATTGAAAATACCCTGTGCATCAGCATGTCTACAAAACTGCTTTTTAGACCATGTCTGTGCCATCAGCAGGAAGCCTGGCCCAAGAGAGTTGAGCAAACATCTTTTGGACCAAAAAATAGTTACTTTGTTCTTCCCGATATAGAAAAAAATACCCTCATTATAAAGTTTATTTCCATGGAATAAATCTCATGACCAACTGAAAGCATCGTTTATTTATCCTTGAAAGCTCATTCTTATCGTCAGAAATCTTGATGGCACAGGAGGGGTTAAATACTCAAACATGTGATACATCTTGTCAAACAACAGCAAATGAAAAAAAAAACAACATATCAACACTTCATACCAAAGTGGTATTTAAATAAGGATTTGGACGTGGAATTTGATTCTTCAAGTACGACCATGTGGTCAATTTTATTTATGCATATTTTCAGACAGACACACATTCAATTTCTTTGTTCCACAGATTGTGCAGAGGTTCATATTCACTACCATCTCCACTGCAAGTTACACAACAATTACAAGGTTAACATTACAATCAAAATCTCAAAATGTATTCAACTTGGTTAAAACGCTAGTCTTGTATTCATTTTGGATCAACTAGCATTTCATGGGTAGAAGCAGATTTGAGCACAGCAATGCAAAGTTGTGGCAATTTTAGTCAAAATTACATCACTTTTCTAGGGTCTTGATATCATACTCACTACAAAAATAAAAATTCTCTTTCTTGGATATTCTACAATAAAATGGGACCACCAACTTGTATCCTTTTAGTTCCTATCATAAGTTATCTTTGTCTTTATCGAATCCATCTACTATTAAGATGTGATTGTTTGTATTGATCACTTATTCTTATATTACTTTTATCAATCCTCTATGAGCACAGGATCAATGCAATAAAAAGTGGCCAAATGAATACAAGTTGCAATTCCCCATAATGCTGCATCAAAACGATTTTCACAAAACTTCATGAAAATGCATGAGAATTTAATGTTTATTCATCATATAGAATGTCTCACAATATGCATAAATATGTTAAATATAAACCTTGTCTCCATTTGTATTAAGTATAATCATCCAAATTCACCAGGATGATAACACATAATAGCTTTTTTCAGTCCTACTACCCATGATATACAAGTAATACATATATATATTATTTTTTTCCTTTCATTTTTAATCAGCGTATTCACTTTTAAAATCTTCTCCTCTTTCTTACTCTTCTCTTTTTAAAAGACAACTGTAGAGCAGTCAGTGAACCATATGATATTAATATTTTTTGTTTTTGCTTTACTTTTTCTTTGATTGTTTGTTTAAATGTAGAATAAGGAAGTTTTGCTTTTAATAAACCGTAAACTAATACGATATTGAACAGGAGAAAAAAAAACATCAGTGTTTTTGTTCCAATTAAATAGAAATATGCCTCCTTTAAATATATGTATCAGGTAAATATGTTTCTATTGTTTAGGTTATGTTTGGTTTTAGGATGATTGTTGCTTCAGATCCTTGTTTGTTTATTGGATATTTTCCCTGAGGGACTTTGGCATCTCTGGTGGAGGTGGGCGGGGCATGCGGAAGAAGACCTTGACAGAGTCATAGATGAACCACTGCAGGGCAGTCAGGGTACCAATCATGATGATACGTGGTCCCAAACCCTTCCACAAACCTAGCAAGAGAATGAATACACATTGATAATCAACATTACATTTATTATCACACTAGTTTATTAAAAAGGCATACAGAAGAGGATGAATACAAACATCAAGTATCTCTATATGAATTTTAAAATACACACACTTTAATAAAGTTATTAGAAATACAGAATTGTAAATTTTAAAGACAAAAGTGGGATCACAGTCGTGAAACCCTACATCTAGATGAATACATGTATTGATCAATCTACAAATCATATAATGCAGATATATCCCACTTTAACGAAAATATAATTATTTTTCTCCAACTATACTGTATTTTTAATCGTAAGACGAATATTCATGACTTAATCCATTGTTATAAAAAGTACAGAATATGATGTCCCAAGCAAAAGCAGCAATCTTGCAAGCATCAAACAAGATTGTCTAAATGCTCTTACTGGAGGTATATTGATTTCACACACCAATGACTCAAGCACTTCCAATGGTACACAACGTTGTGGCGTTGCTGGGTAGCTACAACACCTCATGCAAGACACCAACACAGCCCTACAATAACAAAACAGCTAAACACCCTATGGCACTAAGCTGCTCAATATCCACTGACGGAGAAAATATGCAAGGGATTCAATGCACATATCTCATACAGTAGAAAGAACATCAAAGAACCAGGGCGAAAAGATGTCAAGTCAAAGATGGATGTGAAGGGCAAGATGCAGGTGAGAACACCACCCTGGAAGCGGATCTAAGGAAGCGTGTTTCTCTCACATGATACAAGACTTACCTTCATGGAATATAAGGTAATGAGAGTAAGCAAATTAATTAGCAATCACAGCTACCAGTAATGATGTAATAATCCAATAGGATCATGTCAATACCTTCTTATTCTGCATTTCATATCTTCCCATACATATGATAAGAGAGTGATTGAATAGATTTACCCATTGAGTCCTTCCTCACGATAGATCTTTGGTGCTGCTTCTCTCAAAGTGCCGGCGAATCCAGGCATGGTCTGGATCCTAACCTTTGCTGCCTCCATGGGAGACAATGCTATATCAGCAAAGAACTCAGCACTAGCACTGGCTGCAAGGTACAGGGATGTCCTGTACAGAAAGGCCCTTTCCTAATGATTGGAACAAAATTGAAGAAATCATTACCGATTAATCCTAGTATAACTCTTG
>BEXV01001199.1:0-10490 GCA_003118195.1 Hemicentrotus pulcherrimus
TCAATATACAATGCCAAATTTGATTTTAAATGTGCTTTATTGATTTGTTGATATTCTGTTTCAAAGTGTAAATTTGACCCAATTACATTCGTGTAGTTTGGAATGTTTTGGCTCGTGGTGAATGATAAACGCCTTTTAAATGTACTTTTCATTACAATAGTAGTTAAATAATGGGAACATGTTTTTTTTCTGAAAGCATTACGTGTTTTTGTTCTGATAAGCGGAAATAATTAGAGAAAATTAAAAAAAGTTGAAAACTGTGTTAACTTTAAAATAGTTAATGTAAGTTGGCTCGTAAAGGATAACATAATTATTGAAGATATAGCTGTCAGTGCGTGCTCCGATATTCACAACTGTAAACAATTGTTTTTATTTGTCTCATGATTTTCCTGTTAAGTCATTGTCTACAACTTTCACTGATGATAAATTACTAGTTGTTCTATAGGACTAATGCTTGCATTCTCTTTAAGTATTTTCTTGTTAAAACTAATTTGGTTTAATACTTTAATAATGCCCATATCGGACGTCTAGTTTTTATATCATTTTAGTTGCCTAGCGACCTACACATTTCCTATTGATCATCGCTAAAACAAAAGTAACGCTTCATGTCAGGTCACTTGATGAATGCCTTAAATACGCTCTCTCATCATACAGTCATGACCTGTTAGTTGTTGAATCTAAAGAGCATCAGAGGAAGGGTTATGGCATTGGTCAAAACTAAACGGCTTACTTCGAATAATCGGATTATCGTCGGGTCGGGTGCTCCTTAAATTTATTTTCAATTCAATTTTATTTCACATCTCTTTAAAAAAAAACATCAGAAGATATACAAACAAATCAGCATAAATTAAACAATATAAAAATAAAAACATTACTTTCGGACATGGTACTATGAAAGAAGGTTGGAGGGTGGTGGATGGGAGGGATCAGCAAAGGCCATTGGCCTGTCAAGGCTGATACCCTATATTACCACCCTTTAAGTCAAATACATTATATAAAATAATAAAAAAGACAATCAAACAAACAGATAATTTAACATAGCATATTTACATAAAACACAACATAAATATTAACATAAATTACATAAAAGGCAATTAGATCAAATAAAACTACTCGCTATTAAGAAGATGAATGCGAGAACAGTTAATATTTCTTTTAAAACATCTGGCAACCCATTCCAAAGCTGTGGGTCTTAAAAACTTACCATGGTTCTTGGAAAGTTAAAACTATAAAAAAGGTTCATACAGTTTATTGGAATTTCTTGTTTTATACTTATTGATGTTGCTATTATATTTTTTTAAAAGTCATGAAAGTTAATGGGTAATAATATTGTTTAAAATAAGAAAACATAAACGATGCTAGTTTTAGTTTATTTATATCAAAAGTTCATGAAATGACGGGGGTAATGTTTGTGAAATAAACCCCTCTCATCTACATTTGGTTCGGTCCAATTTACCCGACACTTTCTTAACCCTACGGCATATACAAAAGGTCGCGTCATCTTCCGATTTCTTTTTGCGAATGGTCGTGTAAACGCAAACACCCGACCGGACGCGATGACCCGGAGTAAGCCAAACTAAATTAGTGATGTAGATGCTATGACTTAAAAGACAGATACAACATGAATGAGAAGATATTCAGCACCATATCGATTGTGATTTATTTATTCTGCAGTAAGAATTACCAATTGAAACATTTTCGACTTGTTTAAAATGAATGTAAGCCAAAATAATTTATGGAAAAAAAAAATCAAATGAATCCCCTTACCCTTCAAAAATTATTTTAATAGTTTAAAATACCTTAGTGGAGATATCCTTCAGCATGCATGATCGGTGATTATTGCATTCAGAATAGGCATATCTATATTAAAGGAGCTGTTTTAAAGTTTACCACATAATTATTGGTCTATATTTAAAGCTTTTTTTGTAAACACCTCTTCTAATGATAATGAACTTTGATAAGAGATGAATTCATGTAGGCGCTCCATCCCGTCTACGAGCGACAATGTAGACTACTCCCAATGATTCTAAGTAGTAGGGGTTCNAAATAATTAGAGAAAACTAAAAAAGTTGAAAACTGTGTTTAACGTTAAAGTAGTGAATGTTGGCTTCCAAAGGTAAACATAATTATTATAAAGCTGTCAGTGCGTGCTTCGATATTCACAACTATACAACAAAAAACTATTAATTGTCTCATGATTTTCATGTAAAGTCATTGTCTACAACTTTCACTGATGATAAATTACTAGTTTTTTCTATAGGCCTAATGCCTACATCTTCTTTAAGTATTTTCTTGTTAAAACTAATTTGGTTTCATACTTTAATGAGGCCCATATCGGACGTCTAGTTTATTTTTAGTTGCCTGCCAACCTACAAATTTTCTATTGATCGTCGCTAAAACAAAAGTAACGATTCATTTCAGTTCATGTTGTGACGAATGCCTTTGATACCCTCTCTCATACAGTCATGAACTGTTGGTTGTTGAATCTGAACAGCATCAGAGGGAGGGTAATGGCATTAGTTTTAACTATTTTACTTCGATTCATCGAATTATCTCGTCGGGTCGGGTGCCCCTTTAATTTATTCATGAAATAACGATGGTAATGTTTGTGAAATAAACTCCTCTTATCTACAAATCGTCTGGTACAACTTAACCGACACTTTGTTAACCCTAAAGAAAATCTACGAAAGATCGCATCATCTTCCGATTTCTTTTTGCGAAAGGTAGTGTGACGCGAACACCCGATCGCACGCGATGACCCGGTGTAAGCCAAACTAAATTAGCGATGTAAAAGTTATGACTTAAAAGACAGATACAACATGAATGAGAAGATATTCAGCACCATATCGATTGTGATTTATTTATTCTGCAGTAAGAATTACCATTTGACACTTTCGACTTGTTTAAATGAATGTATTTAAGCCAAAAATTTGATGAAAAAAAAAATCAAATGAATCCCCTTACCCTTCAAAAATGATTCTAATAGTTTAAAACACCTTATTGGAGATTTCCTTCCAGCATGCATGATCGGTGATTATTGCATTCAGAATAGGCCTATCTATAATATAGAACCGCGCCTGCTATACTCAGGATACCCTATATAAAGTTTTGCTTAATAGACCCAAATATTAACCCACAAAGAAGTAAAACAATAAACAACACTATTCCCACGTAATGAACATAATCATTTAAACATGAAATGCATCATTAATTTTTGCCATAATCATAAATCCAAAACAAATTATAAAAGCTATGCCTGTTTACTGTTTCTACAAATATTGTGTAAATTTCGAAATATCGCTTCCGCCAGGTGCAACACTTCAGTTGCTTAACTTTGTAAATGTCCGGGGAAGGGGGATGGATATTTCTTGATCTCCTTTTCTTTTTTTTTTTTTTGTTTTTTTTTTTTGTTCTTCTTTTTTTAGATGTGGAAAACCACAAGGTTCCATTTTTGGACCACTTTTATGTATTTTTTATACATATGTTTTTTAAATTCCGATTTAAGCATCTCATACATAAAACAAATTAAAATGAAACACATGCATTTCAAATATATTATTGTCATATCATAAAATGATGATAAATATAGTATGAGTAGAAACCGAGATTATGGACAAAAGACAAAGAAAAGAGACAGACAACATAACAAATTACTACATGTATATGGATCTACTTGCTGTTAAACGAACATAATAATTACACAAATATCATACTGTACATTCATCTATGCATTGTTGCTAGCTTTCTTTTTGTAGGTATCTTTACGAAGATACAGGAAACAGAGTTGTAAACGTCAGAGTACACAAATTGGTGACCTAAATAATTCAACATTTTCTCGTTGTGCAAAATTATGAGAAAGCAATTCGTTATAACCATTGCTTGATAGTGCGTATCTAGCCCCATTGCAATACGTATACCTACTGCGCCCTCCTATATAGCAAACAATGCCTTATCGGTGACCGTTGGTCCCCCATTGTCCTTTTTTTCTTGTTAATTGAGAGCTGATTTGAAGAGATGACGACGTGTCAGAGACCATGCAGGGAGTTCCAATCCCTCTTGGCCAAACTAGTGCAGATAGATTAAAAGTTACATACTGGTAAAATGACTATCATTGTCATAACAATCTTATACACATGTTTGCTCGAGACACGATACGAACTTACAAACACTTATTATGTAATCACTCAATACAATGCCAAATTTGATTTTAAATGTGCTTTATTGATTTGTTGATATTCTGTATCAAAGTGTAAATTTGACCCAATTACATTCGTGTAATATAATATTTGTCCTACTTATGTCATTGGTATGGTGTGATTATATTAATAATTTGGGATAATTTTCAGCTAGTTTACCTAAGTACACTTTAGTAAATGTCCCAATCGTTTCCGCAAAAAGAAAACAGACCGAAATCCCCTGTAAAGTCATGTATATGATATAATTTTTAGACGGACGATGTTCATGCATTTTAATAAACAGTTTTTGTTTGCAATCTGTGTTCATCTGAATTCGGATTTAGGTTGAAGTATCTATTTTAGCGAAAAATCTGGATATTCACGCGTTATGTTCTCCCGTTAAATTTTGTTTCAAAATTCCATCATTTCCTGGATCAAAGTATACAATTAAAAACCATTTACATAACGATCGAGATATCAATTACTGTCGATCTACTACTAACATTGATCGAGTGATGATGGAAAAGAAGGAATAGGAACCTCCATGCATTCCTTAACCCTGTTTTGTCTTTTTTGGCTCGGGGTGAATGATGAACGCCTTTGATTAGCGCACAACCTTAGCATATTTGCAACACTTTGATTGCCGTATACAACTACGTTTATTGATCCAGCATATTCATGTTCAAGGAATACACTGCCACTTTCTCCTGAAGAGCCTTCGCTGGAGCTACACCAAGACGTCTCTGATGAAGTCCTCCATGAAGGGTTGTTTTCTGGTGAGTCTGCGGTAGAATAGGTATGCTCCTGATTAGGAAGGTGGTCATCGAGGTTCGGAAATGCAGGAGGAACATTTGGTGTTTCATAGATCGAATCACAACCAGCATAGGCACTACAGTAGTAATCGTCACTTTCTTCTTTTGGTGCAACAGCTATGTTGCCTGGCTGGCCGATGGCAAAGTTTCCGTGTGTCCTTTTTCTGAAATATTTTAACGTGTAAGCAAATATTAGTGGTAGAAGGATCAGAGTAAGTAGGAGTGCCACTATGACCCCAATGATTATAATCAAGAGTTTCCTCGTGGAAAGGTGAAATGATTTTGAATTGATTTCGTTATCCTTTTTTAGTTCCAGTGCATCGCTATACGATCGGGTGGTTACGGAAATCCCGTTTCGGAGATTTGCAGGGACATCTGTTACATACAGTTCACACATCTCTGTATATACATGTTGTGCGGTGCTGTCAAGTGTAGATGTAGACCCATTCCTAGATTCTTCAATGATTAACCCGCTGAGATTGACTCTGCATGTCACCCAAGAATCCTCTTTCAGCTCTCCTTCGTCAAAGACTACAAGGGAAGACTCGCCATAAGGCCCTCCTTGTTTACCAATGAAACTCCTGCTGATTGGTAGCCCATCGATTGTCCAGTGAAAGTTTACGTGCTCGTCTGTTTTGTTCGGGTAAACCGAGCAAGCCATCATCAAACATTTAACACCAGCATACTGTTTTATTATAGACAACTCAACAGAATACACTTTTTCTGCTTCGTCTGTAACGGTGTGTTTTAGAATTGACACAATTGCATCGCTCGTTCTGGTTCCTTCTGTGTTTGTTACTGTGCAAGTTACAGTAACATTTATGGGAGCTGCATTAACGTTTTCTACCAGTAAGGTTATGGTTTCCAATGTGCTGTTACAACCAATCAAAACGCCTCCCGGAGAACAAGCCCAAACGACATAAGTAACTTCGGGGAAACTGTTGTGCGTTAGACAGTTCAGTTGGAAAGTGGTATCTTCATGTGCAAGGTGGTGTTGCGGCTGAACGCTGACCGTCGGTGGCTGAACGATTCTCAGTGGACCTATCCTGCACTCCAACTTTCTAGAAGGAAATGAAACCTTGCTTGTGACGACGCAGACAATAGTACTCAGATGATGCTTCGTCTGAACAACCATGTCATACTCCAAACGGCGGGTAAGACCGACATCATTCAACCTCGGCCTCGGGAGACGTCCTCTACTCGTGTCATTAAACTTCCAGACGAGGTTTACTGCAGGTTCGCACCGCGAAACCTGACATCGAACATGAACAACATCTCCTGCGCGAAGATCCAGATGATGAGTTGGACTGCAGGTCAGGTCAGTAGCATCAGGGAAATATTCGACAGTCAATGTGGCCCCGCTGACAATGCGACATTGCCGATCACTTTCCCCTAGCCTTGGAAGATAGTCAACAAGACATGAAAAGTAGAAATTTGTTGGTGGTGCTGTGAACGCTGTGATAGTTGACGAAAACTCCTTGATCTCAGCAACATATCTTTCTATCACATTTTTCTTTCGTAGATAAGGACCCACTTGCCAAGTGAGGTGATCGGTTTCCCTGTTGAAATTGGATACAACGCATGTAAAAGAGACATTCTGTCCCGATTGCACGGATCGGTCCTCCAGTTGTTGTCTGAATGATGGGGAGTTCCGACCACCACAGAGTGAGAAGGCTTCATCTGCATATGCTGCAAGAAAGATGCAGATCAGAGTTAAATTAATAAAGCGTTGATCATGCATTCTGAAGATGGTGTCGAACATGGCTCTGCATTAAGTTGTGGGAACAGCTATCGTTTGCATCTTCGCACTTGTAATGATTTTTACTTTCATAACTCACACGACTAAACTAAACACGCCAGCATTTATCCCATCTTTCCTTCGCTTTCCACGATTTGGAATATAATGAAGAGGAATATTCCTACAATCATAAAAAAAATTGATAACTCGCAACAATCTCTGTCATTATTTTTCCCAAGGTATGATGGGATGTTTTTGATTGGATAAAACTAACCACTTGAGATTTATTGACAGTGCTTTCTATTTCAAAGCATCATGATGATAGGTTTCATCTAAATGAATGGAATCAAAAGTTTAAAAAATGAATGATCTTTTATCAAGCGATCAGTTTCACTTCTAAAGTGTGGTTGGCCTATATTTTCCCAAATTGCAGATAGCTATACACAACCATACTGGAACATGGTGGCGTAGCTTTAGTCCAGCGATTGACGGGAGTACTGGGAGGATGGAAGAGGGGCGCTGGAAGGATAGGGGAGTGACACTGGGGAGGGGTACTGGAAGTATGAGGGAGGGGCACTGGGGTAATGGGAGAGGGGAACTCGGAGGATGGGGCTGGGCACTGAGACAATGGGGAGGGGCATTGGGTGGATGGGGGAGGGGCACTGAGACGATGGGGGGTGCACCGGTCTAACTCGGTATAAATGCATGTCGAAACTTACAAGGATACTGATAAGGGAAGGGTCCTGTTGGTCCAGATTTTTCTTTTTATTCCCCTTCTCCTTTCCCTTTCTCTCTTTTCATCTCTGTTTTCCCTTTAGCACTCGATGGAGGCCACTGTCGAAATGTACTTCAAATGATTCATCAAGTACCTCAAGTGATTTGAAAGATTCCAACTACCATTTCATTTCATTTCATTTATTTTTCCATTAAAATTCAAAGTAAAAATACATAACAAATTTACAGCAAAGTCGGAAGGACCCCAAGAAAAGCAAAGCTTGTGAGAATGGGGCCCTGTACAAAAATAAACTTACAAGCAAATTATTATAACAAATATTGTAAAACTTTTCAAAACAAACATACACCCACCCTCATTCATTCACATGCACATAGACACACTAACACACACCGCAGGCAGAACATTGTTCAGAAAAAATCTACTCAGTGCATATCATGTGTTTAAACAATAACTGTTTACATGATTATTTAACCTTTGTTAGGTTTAAACTACTTTTTTGATTATAAGGTAAGGAATTCCAATCATGTATACCCTGGAATCTTAAAGTATGTTGGGTCAAAGGAGTACGTACAAAGGGGTAATGATAGTTTGATTAATTTCTTGTTTCGTAAGAATGGTAAAAAGAATTTGTTTTAAACATGTTATTAAATAGTGATGGGAGCTCTTGTTTTTGAAAATTGAACATGAAGACTAAATTGTTTAATTCTATTAGGTCAAAGACTGGCAAACATTTCAAATCATAAAACAAAGGATCACTTGAATTCATATAGTTAGAATTAGAAATTAAACAAACAACACGTTTCTGAAGAATATGAATTTTATTTAAATGAGTCTTGTAAGTATTACCCCAAATAACATTACAGTTGATATGTGGTAAAACAATACTGTTGTAAATGGTTAATTATATATTTCGGCAACGTCTTTTTAAAGAATGACATGATACCAAACCCCCTTGAAATTTTTGAACAAACATGGGTACTATGGTGGCACCAGTCAAGTGATTCATGAAGTTTGACACCTAAAACTTCAACAATATCAGTTTTCTTAAGAACATCATCTTTAATACGCACCGGGGCAACATGACTAGGAATCCTTTTTTGTTGAGAATGAAAAATTTCAAAGTGGGTTTTTTCAGCTTTAAGAAACAAGTTATTACAAATATACCACTCACTTATTTTCCTTAATTCATAATTTATATTACTAATTAGTAAATTAATATCTTTATGAGAAGAAATAACAGCAGTGTCATCAGCAAATAATGAACATTTTTAAATACTTGAGGAATTTAAAATATCATTAATGTACAACATAAATAACAGTGGTCCAAGCACAGATCCCTGCGGAACACCCGTATGTATTCACAAACAATCAGATTATGTACCATCGGCCATCACATACTGTTTTTCTCTCTAATAAATAACTCCTACACCATTCTAGAGGAACTCCTCTTATACCTTAATAATGTAATTGTTTAAGCAGGATTTGATGTTCGATGGTATCAAATGCTTTGGAGAGATCCATAAACACTCCACAGCAAAATGTCCCTTCATCAAATGCACACGCCACATAATTTGTAATGTTTAATATACTTAAAGACGTGGAATGATTTTTCCGGAAGCCAAATTGCTCTGAAGCTAAGGAATTATTTTTTAACAAAAATGTTTAAAGTCTTTTGAAAATAATCTTTTCGAGTAATTTTGACAAAAGCTGACAATAGTGCAATTGGCCTGTATTTTTTTATATTACCTTCTGGTCCTTTTTTGTGTAACGGAATAACTTTTGCCACTTTAAGTTTGTAAGGAAATATTCCTGAGACGAAAGATTTATTATAGATATTGCACAATGGGTCCACAAAGAATTGTATACATTTTTTTTAACACAGAAGTTAATTCATCATCTGGACCGGTTGCTTCAGATATTTTGAGTTCATGACAGAGACTAATTATTTCCTGAGAGGAGGTTGGATTCAGAAACAAAGAGGAAATGCATGGTGCAGTAAAAAAAAAAGTCGTTAAATCATTTAGATGAATTTGGAATTGACGCTGAAAGTTTTTTAGCCATGTTGATAAAAAGAGAGTTGAAAGCCTGCGCTTTATCTTTTGAAGAATGGAAAGATGAATTCTCATAAAATTAAAATAAAAATAATTTCATAAGCAGGTGTATGAAAAGAAATGTTTCGCAGTGTTACATTTTAATTTTTGTTAACATAAAGGGCAATTCCACCACCTCTACGTGTGGTCCTACATGATTGTAGAAGATTATAATTATCCCACTTAAATAATGACAACTCTATACTATAACTAAACCACGTTTGAGTATTACCAATACCGGTAATACTAAATTCATAAGAAAGAAAAGATAATAGTATTTGATATTCATCGATTTTTTGTAAAGCTCCTAGCATTTAAATGTAGCATTGACAAAATGTAAATGTTTACATGAGAAATTACTACAAAAATCATCAGCAAATACATATTTACATGGATTTACAACAGTATTTATAAAATTAGAAGCACAATCAGAAAGTTCATTCTCAGATGTTCTAATGAAATCTGTATCAAATGGATTAAGTTTTAAACCCTGAAGTTTATTAAGGTCAACACGTGAATTCATATGAAAATAAGTATATACAGACCAGTAAAATCCGTTATCATCGTTAATATAATTAAATGGGAATATACTAGAGTTGCAATCAATACAAAATGAAGACCGGGTAGAAGTAAAAGTGATAGAAGTTCTGCAATATCACAAATGCTAAATCATAATGATGTTTTAACATAATTTCTTTTCTTCCAAAAATCAGCATACAAGTGTTTAAGATCAAAAGACCAGCATTTAATCGAGCATTTAACAGGCTGTCACTTTCCTTAGTGAGATGGAGGACCAGAGACGTTGGGGAGGGCGCCATGAGGGATGACAGGCGCGCCGGAAGCAATTTGGGATGGGGGGGGGGCAAACATTCCAGGGGGCTCACCTTCCAGGGGCAGTGACGTAATGAGAAGAAAATAAAAGGAAGGTGGGGGGGGGGG
>BEXV01001199.1:57068-72839 GCA_003118195.1 Hemicentrotus pulcherrimus
CATCCGAGGTCTTCTTCTTCTTCTCAATATTGATTTACTGGTCGACCGCCCCTGCAACATCTTTGGTCTTCTTCTTCTTAATATTGATTAACTGGTCGAGTTACATTATTTGCTGGTCTTTAAGAATCACCAGATCTCAGAGGATTCACACTTTTCACAACAACAAAAAATTCTCCATGTTTCAGTCGTTGCGCGATCGTCTCCATGCAGCTCCAGCAGATATTGGGCGTCAGCGTGCACAGCGGTATGCCGGCGCAGTATAGCATGAGTATAGCCACTGCTGAAGGCAGCACTAGCTGCACTGTGAGCTTCCGTTGTTTGTATCGGTAATACTCATTGAGATGGGAGAGAAAGCGCCATCTTAGTTCCATTTCATTGGTTTAAGTTTTGAAAATTGATACTAAATATTGTGTTAAACTTATATCAGAAAAGAAAATCTTTATTTTATTATTCCACGGGGGCGATTTTTAATTTTTTAATCGCCCCCGTGAGCAACCTGACGGGGGCGATTATGGAGCTCACGGGGGCGAATCGCCCACCGCCCCCGTGTATTTTGAGCGCTGCTCATAAGCTACTCATGAGGGACCTTCATTCCACAAGCTTTGCTTTCAACCAAGGTCACCTCATCTTTCTATTGTAACGCCATATTCTATCAACTTGTTATATTCATGTCATATTTGTAATGTGTGTTATGAAAGAAAGATGAATAAAACTTGAACTTAATTTGAACTCTATAGATATGTCGCCCACAATGGAGAGATCAACACAATCCGAGGCAACGAGAACCTTATGAGGGCTAGAGAGGGTGTCATGAGCAGCTCCAAGTACGGGGACGAGCTCAAACAGCTCTATCCCGTGGTGGAGGAGGGGCTACCAGACTCAGGCAGGGTGGACAATGTCCTAGAGTTCCTCATCATGGCCGGAGGTCGATCCCTTCCTGAGGTAAGCCTAACATGCCGAGTGTCTGAAATTTTAGTAGGTCAAAGAAATGAACAAGAGAACAAATGAAAGTGACACTCTTTTGATAAATACTTGGTAGAGAGATGAAATTTCTGAATAGTTGCTGGAGTGATAGAACCCCATATCTCAACTATTTAACGATATAAAAGAGGGGATGAAATATGACTTTCCAATGGATATAATTCAAACGTTTGTCCTGAAATTAACAATACAAATCAAAGAAAAATGAGTGTTGTGGTTTTATGACCCCTTTGACTAAATAAATACCTGTACTTTATCCAAGAAAGATCTTTAAAGAACTTTTTCATACATGTAACAGACATTAGTGTACAATTTTCGTTATACAACAGAGTTGGTATTGCCTGGCATACATGTACATGTAGTTATCTTCATCTTTGTCATTTTTTCCTACATTTTAAAGACACACAGTGGTTAGCTGTCATGGGGAATTCAAAACCTTTCAGGTGTTTACCCAATAAGAGGTGCTGTCAATCACCAGAGTTAGCCTTCAGTTTTATGACCAGCAGGCCTTATGTAATGTACTACGTTTTCCACCCATTCCCCCACATGGTAAAGTCATTATCTCACTTTTCCCTCACCTGAAGACTCTCCGAGAGACGAGGGGGTATTACTTGATTGGCCTATGGGTTCGCTGTGTGCAGACGTAGTACCTGTACACACGTTAATGATTTGTATCCACACAGTCTGGTGTCAGCGAATTATGGCCTTCTGCACATGGAAACTGAGGAGTGACTCCCTTTAACTTACCACCTTCTTGTTTTGACCTACAGGCTGTAATGACTATGATCCCAGAGGCCTGGCATAAAGACACTATGATGAGTGAGGAGAAAAGGAACTTTTACCGCTGGGCTTCGTTTGCTATGGAAGCATGGGACGGACCAGGTATGTTAACAAAGACTTTTCTGCTTTTTAATTTCAATTCATATTGCTTCCAAACCATATACATGTACAGTCAAACCTGTCTACTTAGGTCACAACAGGGACACAGACAAAGTGGCCACTGTAGACAGGTTCTAAAGCACACATTTCTATTGAGGGAGACAAAATGCATGGCCACTCCAGTGCATCCCAGATAAAAACAAAACCGAGAATTATCGATGTTTTATCATAACTTAGTCACATTTATAATCAATAAATGACACATTTGGGAAACTTAGATCTTCCTTTTTCATTTGATGCAACTACAAGCACTACTTTAAACAAACAGAACTTTGTTAATCCTAGCTCATTTTTTCTAACTGAGGTGTCATATGAAAGGGCAGAAGCTCAGCTTTTCTAGAAATGTGATTTTCTCTTTGAAATTCAGATACCGTCCACCAAATGACATTTTGGTTTCCTCTCTTCAAATTCATTTAAATCACTCATGAGTGACATATGCGTTATATGTAATTCTCGGTTTAATTTTTTCTGGGACACACAGTATAGACAGGCGGCCTTTGTAGAGAGGCCCCACTAAAACAGAATCGACTGCATGTCATGAGAATACATGTAAAATGTAAGTGTTCTGCCAAAGTTTCATGACAGGATTCATTGCAGTTTGATTCTGTAGCCAAAAGGTGTACAGACATGAAGCCCACCATGCAATGGAAGTGATTCAGGTTAACACTTTTAGAACAACGTAACCTTGAACAGAAAATCAATGAAAAAAAGATCAGGTTCTCAGAGTCAGAAGAGCATTACCTCATAAATGTAACAAAAGGGTTATGTGTAATGGCCCTTAGGCACTCAGCAGATGATATTTACAAGTACCGGTATGTTTATTTCATTCCTTCTCACTAGCCCTGTTCACTTTCGCTGATGGCCGTTACGTCGGAGCTATCCTGGACCGCAACGGCCTCCGCCCTTCGCGCTACTACATCACCAAGTCAGGCTTCATGGTCATGGCCAGCGAGGTAGGCGTGTTAAACCTAGCTCCTGAGGACACACAGTCAAAGAGCCGTCTCAAGCCAGGCAGGATGCTGCTGGTCGATACAGAGCTTGGAGAATTCATCAACGACGTGGACATCAAGCATCACGTTGCTACCCTCAGACCGTACAAACAGTGGATGGACCAACAGGTATAGTCCTTTGCCCTGTTCTAAATTGAATGGCTAGTAAAAATCTGCCCACTTACTCTACCGACTTGGTCCTAGTTTAAATTTGGACTCGTGAATGGTAAGACATGACATGGTAAACTGCTTTGAAATTCAGCTGCTGCAAAACTCATTAGGAAAAGAATGTCAAGTCTGTCAAGATGCATTTTATTGAACACATTTTATTAGATGTGAGAATACACACCATACCTGTGTGCACCAATGGCGCGCAAGCATACGCAAAGATCTTTGTGTTTTGAGGTACAGAAATGTGAAGTCCACTGAGCTCATCTTTTGTTTTGCTGCAGTGGATGTTTGGAAGCAGTTTACCGTCACACTTTTCAACATTAGAGGCTTGTGAGTATTGACAAGTTGTGCTACCCAAAATAATGACACGACCTTCCATTTCCATCACGTAGTTGATCTTGATCTATGTATTAATCTGAAGATCTTTGCTTTGCCTACCCCCTTTACCCGCAGGCTGTCACCCTAGAGGACCTGTACAAGGCTCACCTGGAAACGAAGGGCGAAGAGCCAGAGATCGGTCCTCTTGTCCCCGTCCAGTGCGATCATCGTCTCTCCATGTTTGGCTATAGCGTGGAGCATGTCAACCTGCTTCTCGTTCCAATGGTGAAGAACAAGTAAGCTAGCCTGAAGCACTGCTCTCCTTCCATACCTCTGGCCATTGCCATTCCTGTGTCTTCATAGGTCCGAGTACAGGAACCTGAAGTTTGAGCTAGGAAAGATCTAGAGGAAGACGGAAGCCTTTTTTCTCCCCCTTTCTTACTTCTTTTGTTTTCATGTGTGTGTTGGCCATAATGTCTCCTGCATGGTGTGCCAGGTGTGATATGTGTGAAATGAAGTGTTTTTGAGATTTCTTAACAAGTTTCAATGGATGTAGTTTCGGAATATGCTCCAGTGATGAGTACTTCAGGTTTTATTTCATCAAATGCAATTGTTAAAGGGGGTGTAGCATGACGAGACTATGTGTCTTTCCCATGGCCTGACAACGGACCATGCGACCGCAGTATTCATGTGCGTGCAACATACGCGAAACCGAAGCGTGAGGAGAACTTCTGTCTGTTTTCGAATGCTAGCGCACACTGACCGTGATAATCAAGTCCATTCGTTTAAATCTAGTTGTCCAAAAGAAGTGGTCGATGGCGTTAAGCAGTATTTGCCGTGCTGCGACCCCCTTTAAGGTTAGGTTTGCAATTGGATTTTAAGTTTAGTATACGATTCGGGTAAAGGTATAGTCTTCAGTCTAGAGCTGTTATTAAGAATTCATTTGGTGTAGGATATTGACCACGGAGCAATCGTCACCGAAGGATGTGTTGTACAACCAGTCAAATGCAAGAGTGAGAAAGTGGCAAGGTACCATATAAAAGGATGATGAGGTGGTAACAGAAAAGAGCATGTGTAAACAATCTTAGCCCATCGCATGTATTTTTGCAGGAGGAAGATTTTCCATTTTTCTTTCAGACATGTACATGTATTCTCTTTTTTACTTAGTTTTGTAGTATTTTACTTTTAACACCAGGTATTTTTTAAAGCAATGTATCCCCATGACTCAAGCCATGAAGCAAAGATTGGCATTGAATCTAGTAAGTGGACTTGCTCTAGTTTGGTTATATGCCACAGGAGGTTATTATCCTGCTATTCTTCCCTTTTTTCAGGAAACTGTCATTTTTATCCTTCCGTTTCTTTCAAACAGGAAAGAGCCTCTAGGTTCTATGGGTAATGACGCCCCTCTGGCTTGCCTGTCTCAGCGTAATCCATTGGTCTTTGAGTACTTCAAGCAACTCTTTGCCCAGGTCACCAACCCACCTATTGATCCCATCAGGGAGAGCATCGTCATGTCACTGGTGAGAATCAAACTTCTAAAGATTTGCACAACCGTTATAATAATAATAATAATAATAATAGGCATTTCTATAGTGCCGTCTATCTAGATAATTCTATTCCAAAGCGCATTTATTATTACCCGGCTTAAGCCTAGCTGCCGTTCATACAGCACACCAGCATTTCAAGGAATTAATTCCTGCCAGGTACCCATTTACATCACCTGGGTTGAGTGTGGCAAATGTAGATCAATTTCTTGCCGCGGCGGAACTCAAACCTAAACCTTGTGATCGACAGGGTGGCGACGTATCCACTCGACCACGACACCTCTCTCAGACAACTTCAGAGATCTTTGGAGTATTAACTGAGACTCTTTTGATTCAAATGTGATCTGACACACAATCCATTGTGGATGGTAAAACAAAATGCCAAAAGGCAGCGACCAGAAGTAGAAACTACAATCCAACCTGTTTTTAATAGCAACCATCTGTAAAGATCGGGTATTGTACAAAACGTATTTCTCTCGAACATTGGTTCTCATTGAAAAGTCTTATTAAAAGGATCACTACTTGAAGGCAACATGCGTGGAAAGACAACTTTTCTTTTCTCACTTGACCTTTGTTCAGTAGTTTTTTACATTAAAAATGTCCAAATTCCTCTTCTTGTAACTAGGCATGCCCCATCGGCCCTCAAGCCAACATTTTGGAGCCAAGCGAGAAGCAGTGCAATCGTCTCTTCTTGGACACTCCTGTATTGACCTTGCACGACCTTGAGATCATCAAAGACACATCTCTTCGCACATGGAAGGTTGGTATTGTCATTGGAAGGGTTTAGTGAATTTGAATAAAATTAGCAGAATTAACCATTCATTTTATGTTGGGTTTGAGTTGAGGCAGAAAAGTTAGAGAAGCAGATTAGGGAAACTTTTAGAAGATGGGACAAAGAGAAATGATGCCATTTGTTTTGTACAAAGTTCTCATTGCCCCTCTTTGAAACAAAATAGTTATTCTGAAAAAAATGTTTATTTATATCATGACGTATGACATTAAATAACCAATGATATTTGATTTGATTGATTTGATTTATTTCTGTTTGATTTTCTTTTTCTTTTGCATTTTTACAAATATGTAACAGACAAACCATTGCAAATTTTACACATTTCAAAAGAATATAATGTCAAATGAAGTAAGGCTGGCTGCATAACTAACCAAAAAAACCAAACGGGAGGGTTGTAAAGATACATGTAGATCTGCCTGTTCCATCATAAATATGAAAATGTGTAATTTAGTAGTGATGGGGGAACTTGGAGCTTAGAAATCTCTATGTCTGACATCACAAATCAGGATTAAATGAAAGGAGAATTCTTAATCAATTTGTGATCTCAACTTTAAAAATTCCTGCATTTTCTGTTTTGTACTTTGACCAAAAAAGTGACACTATTCTGCTCCTCTGCTTTTTGTTTTGTTTCCATCCAGGCCCTTTTTTAAACAAATGGTTAATTCCATTTCAAGATATGAGATACACGTATTGGACTTTTCTCAAGGTTGCTTACGGTAATTGGATGGAAATTCATGTAGAGCTTTTGATTTCAGGACTAATTTCATTGAGTTAACACGTTTGACTTTTGTCTGTTTTTCTATAGACCAAGACCATTGATATCACTTTCCCTGTGGAAGCTGGATATGCAGGACTGGTCCCAGCGATAGACCGGATCTGTGCAGAGTGTTCAGAGGCAACAGAACAGGGCTATACTCTTTTGGTCTTGTCTGACAGAGCTGCAGGTCCAGAAAGAGTGCCAGTCAGGTATTTGACCACTTTTGTAGTCTAATTTGGCGAAGTGATGTTGATTTTGTGTCAACCCCCATGTACTAAGTTCGATTCTCTACTCAGATTTGGAGGAATATTATTTTAAGTTTGTCTTGAGATACATATTGAAATGATCTTTTGGGGGCGTTTTTGGTACTTTTGGCATATTGGCTAGATCAAATGGAATAATAATTACTGTGTATACATATTGTGCATTTACTGGAATGGAATTTTCAGCATTGACATTGCAATTTATGTTAGTTACCTATGCTTCCTCATCATACCTTGTTTGGCATTCAACAATAAGGGATAGAGCAAAGTCAATCTGGCGCTGCTCAGTGGCTGCCAGGCTCACAATCAATTTGGCAAAAAGAATTTCCATTTTTGGTTCAAGTTATTAGAATTTGGAGTAGACTTTAAAGATTATTATTATTATTATTATTACTATTATACAGCTCTCTGCTAGCCTTGGGAGCATCCAACCATCACCTGATCAAGACCCGACAGCGTCTTCTCGTCGGCCTCATTGTAGAGACAGGAGAGGCCCGTGAGATGCACCACCTGTGCCTCTTGCTAGGTTATGGTGCGGATGCCATCTGTCCCTACCTCCTGTATGAATGCCTCATCAGCCTCCATGAGCAGAGCCTGCTAGGAGTGGACTTCGGACCCAAGGAGATTCAGCAGAGGGTCATTGCCGCTACAGAGAAGGGCATCTCCAAAGTGATGGCCAAGATGGGCATCTCACTCCTCCAGAGTTACAAGGTGAGATTGCAATTTAAAGCAGCAAGAGGTTATTAAAAAGAATTAAATATGTACAGTATTTATAAAAGGCTACATATTTGGCATTAACAGGAGATTTAGCGAAGTGTCATTGCGGCTAGTGAGAAAAGGGCATCTCTAAGGTTTCGGCCATGATGGGCATCTCACTCCTGCAGAGTTACAAGGTGAGATTGCAATTTAAAGCAGCAAGAGGTTATTTCAAATGTTGCCTGGAGAGACTCCTGGTTTTGCTGTGGAAGGTTGGCAGGTATGGAACACATTTCAGATGTCTTATTAATTCCTCTCATCATCTCGTTTCAGGGAGCCCAAATCTTTGAGGCAGTTGGTCTTGCCGAGGAGGTGGTAGACAAGTGCTTCATAGGAACAGCATCTAGGCTTGGTGGAGCCACGTTTGAGATCCTGGCTGAAGAGGTAATGTAAAGTAATGTAAAGGTACCATAGTTGATTAAAGATGGTTGATGATGGAAGGTAGAAGGAAAGGGATCTATCACTAATCTTGTGTTCTTTGTTAGAATTTTAAATAAAAAGTAATGCCCCCCCCCCCTAAAAAAAAAAAAAAGTTCTTAGGCTGGAAGTCTGTTGTGTGCAGCCTTTTATGAATTCTCCATCAACAACTTACGCTGTGAATTTATTGCTATGTAGTTCTATAAGTGTATTGTTAAGATTTCTGGTAAAGCTATTTACTGTGTGTGTAGAAATGTCTTCTGCATGAAGACATTTTCAGGCATGACAGAGACACAGACATTTTCACAAGTGTTTTAATATTCACACCAAATTAAAGCTCATTCAGTGTACCGTGACTCGGGTTTCTTTGTTCCATATGTAGGCTTTTGAAAGGCACAGAATGGCTTATGCAGAGGCTCAAGGAGACATATCTAGAAACCTAGAGGGTGGATCATACCATTGGCGTGATGGGGGTGAGAAGCATGTCAACGATCCAGTCAGCATTGCCAATTTGCAAGATGCGGCACGTAACAAGAATCAGAATGCCTATCAGAAGTTTGTAGAGTCACAGAAAGAATCGGTAAGTCTCCTATAGGCAAGTAGATTGGTGCTGCAGTTTGTAATTACAGGTAAAATGCGCTTTATCTATTTGCTAACTAGAAATAGTGGTAATTTGCAAACTGTTTTGGCATTGTTCAAGTTTTCTTGATCAGGCTGTCTGTGAAATGTTCTTGGGAAGTAATGAAGTTCCAAAGACTCTCCAATCACTGCTTCCAAAATAATTGGCTTAAGTCTGCTAGGGAGCTGTCTTGTATGTAGGGTAAAATACTTGACCAGAAGCATCAACTGAACACTGAAGTTGGCTAAGTATTTCATCTCAGCCGAAAACTGAGTAAAATACACCTATTTCTGACTTAAGTATTGAATTAAATACCTTCCCAGGAGAGTATTGTACCCTGAGAGATTAACTAGAGATGTAGTGAGTTTGAGTTTGTTTGTGGATGTGGATTTGATTTGTAGAAGTGTCATAGTTGAGTGGTTTAAGCTCTTGACTTGAAATTCAAAGGTCGTGGTTCGGTCCCCGGCATAGCACTAATGTCCTTTGGCATTAATCTTCATTTGCCACACTCGACCCAGGTGAGGTAAATGGGTACCTGGCTGGAATTAATTCCTTGAAATGCTATAGCGTTGTAATGGCAGCTAGGCTAAAGATGGGGTAATAATTAATGCCCCTCAGAATAGAATTTCTAGATAGATGGCGCTATAGAAATGCCTATGATTATTATTAATGTGAAATCTTATTCACCAGGTGCGTATGTGTACCCTGAGAGGTCAACTGGAGATGGTGAAGAGCAAGGAGCCGCTTGACCTCTCCCTGGTTGAGGAAGCTGCTTCTATAGTCAAGAGGTTCAACACCGGTGCCATGAGCTTTGGTAGTCTCTCCATAGAGGCCCATAGTACATTGGCAAAGGCCATGAACAGGTGAGCCAAACCGTATCTCTCTCTAAAATCCTTCCCCTTTTTTTGACAAGCTACTGTTTCCACTCAAAACATTAAAATGTAATCCACATAGTCTACATCTACATGCATTGCACAATGCAAGGTAGAATCTTTGTTCAATTTGTTGGATTATTTTTCTCATTCCCCTGCAGCATTGGGGCCAAGAGTAACACCGGAGAGGGCGGAGAGACAGAAGACCGGTACCTGCACACCGAGGACCCCCTCAATAACACCCGCTCAGCCATCAAGCAGGTAGCTTCTGGGAGGTTTGGGGTGACCAGCTCCTATCTGGCCCACTCGGATGAACTACAGATCAAGATGGCCCAAGGTGCTAAGCCAGGAGAAGGGGGCGAACTGCCAGGATATAAGGTAAGGGTTCAAGCCTCCATAAGGAGAGTATGACAAACCAGTGCTGCCCATGTTTGTCCTTTTCTTATTGGTTGTTGTTTTTGGTTTTGTATGTTTGTTATAGTGAAGGGGAAGGGGCAGGGGGTTCAAATCTCAATTTGACTAGAAAATTATCAAGAGTGTTCTGAAACTAGCTTTTGTACCTGACCCTTGTTTCAATTTTATACGCTCACTAGGTTCTAACACAAAACAAGATTTGTGGGAATTTGTGAAACAAATGATGTACATGAAGGGCCGGTGTTCCTGTTCCTCCAAATGCAATCATCATTGTGGAGGACCTGACTGAATCCAGTCATGGGCTCCAACAGTGATTTGACCTTATCAAAGATTGCCCACTAATTGACCTAATGACCTTTCTTCCTCTCTCTCTCTGTCTCTCTCTCTCTCTCTCTCTCTCTGTCTCTCTCTCTCTCACAGGTCACCGAAGCAATTGCCTCCACCAGATATTCCATCCCCGGGGTGGGGCTGGTTTCCCCGCCCCCTCACCATGACATCTACTCCATTGAGGACCTTGCAGAGCTCATCTACAATCTCAAGTGCTCCAACCCGGAGGCGAGGATCAGTGTCAAGCTGGTGTCAGAGGTCGGCGTAGGGGTCGTTGCTGCTGGGGTAGCCAAGGTGACGTTTTATTTCAGTGATCCCTGCTATGTCATACTGCAGTCACTCCAAAGATACAAACTCAACACCATCTATAGAGTTTAGGCAAAATATAATGTTACCTGGGGAGTGTTTCACAAAGACTTGTGCCTCAGTCACACTTTTGCATATTTGACCTGCGTATTGCTGCGTATTTATGGCAAGCCGTCTTAACATTTATTCCTATTTCTTGATATCAAGAAATGATTTTCTGTTGCTAAGCAATGGTAGTTCTTGATAACAAAAAGTAGGAATAAATGTTTAAACGGCTTGCCATAAATACGCACCAATAAGCAAGCCAAATACGCAAAGGTGTGACAGAGGCATAAGAATGACTGAATTTGCACTGAACTATGGCAGGCTGATATTAAATGCCACTGCTTGCTATCACCATTCCTAACATTAGTCTCTCAAGGGAAATGCAAGTCCTGCTTGCAAATCAACAGAATATACATTTGTTTAAATTTCATTGTTGAAGGAAACATAAGATTACTTTAATGTGCACATTCCTTCAGAAGAATGATTGATTGAGCAACTAGTGGCATCATCTGCCTGTCATAGTTAAGTGTGCTTCTAGTCAATCTTAGTCTTTGTGAAACACCCCCCTGGATTGCTCAAATTTGTAGATTATCAGTCAGTTTTTAATGTTTTTTGTGCTTAGGCTGGGGATGTCAACCAAGATTCTTACAATTATTCCTAAATACAAGTAAACAAAATCTACTATTTCACATTTTACCATACATGTAGTTGTGAAAGGAGGTGAACTTTTTATTTGAATGGGCTTATAATACAACAAGACATCCTTAGAATATCCCATGTTATAGAAGGGGGGAACAAACAGGGTATAGGGGGATGTTGGGCTGAATCTCCACATTCCTATCTTTAAGACCATTAAAGTAACCCAGCCGTCTGGAGGTCAATCTTTCTATGTAGGTTGTTTTTAGGGCACGAAGTTAGAGCTTCATGTACTTTGAATTTAAACCATCTTCAAAGTCATTATTCAAATATCCAGCATAGACCAAAGTGAGTGCAGAAAGGCTTTTGATAGTACTATTGCCTGCCCAAGAGGCATGATGATAAGAATGGAGGGTTAAACTAAGGTATTAGATGGACCCTCTCTCGTTAAATTGGGCCAGTATGTTCACTGTCCACAGCATTCCTTCTATAACAGGGTAAAGCTGAACACATCACAATCTCTGGCCACGACGGAGGGACGGGGGCCAGCACATGGACGGGAATCAAACACGCTGGGTTGCCATGGGAACTCGGATTAGCAGAGACTCATCAGACGTTGGTTCTCAATGACCTTAGGTCAAGGGTTGTCCTGCAGACAGATGGCCAGCTGAGGACAGGTTGGTGATTGTGAGAGAGAGAGAGAGTGGAAGACATCTCTATATGATTGGACATTGAAATGTAATCTTGAGGTTTGGTAACAATCAAAACATATGTTCTTATAGAATCTTGCATAGTTATCCCTATAAAGTATCTATGAATAAATAGAAACTACATGTATTAGAGGGCAGTTGAGGAGAAGTTATGTGATTGTATGGAAAGAGAGAGAGAGAGAGAGAGAGTGAAAGATATCTATATATGATTGGACATTAAAATGTAGTCTTGATCAGGTTTAGTAACAATCAAAATTATATTCTTATAGAATCTAGGATAGTTATACCCAAATATCTATAGAAATATGTATATGATTCCGTGTGAATATCCTTGGTTGTGAATATCCTTGGTTGTGAATTTGAGGGTGGGTGGTTTCAAGCAAGTCTTCACTATTTTGTTTTATTACTTGGGTGCCTTATACTTGACCTCCTCTTTAAAGGAATCGGGTAACTTTGTCTCAGATTTTGAAACAAAATCCTGGATTTAGCTCATGCTGCAATGATAAATATAAATCTTTAGGTCAGTCAGAAACCCCATGACTTTTACAAGCCGATCGCCTGTCTGATTATCAGATATTTATAATTGGAATTACAAATTTTGAAAACCGTTTGCCAAATGGTTTTCATAACATTACAGTCTATTGGGGAAAACGAGTAGGGTAAAACCTGTCACTCAAAAGATTTTTACTTTTTTTAGGGCTTCAATATTACAGCACATCACAGACACTGATAACACATAGGGCCGTGCATCTCAGATTTTACATTGATAAACGATGCCTTTAACACAATCACAATGATTGGCAAAACACCTGAAATAATACCTCGCTTCAATTACCAACTCTTCCGTTTCCAGGTCATGACGTGATCGTAGCAGCTCTTCTCGGGGCAGATGAGTTTGCTTTCTCCACCACGCCTCTTATTGTAATGGGATGTACCATGATGAGGAAATGCCATCTTAACACTTGCCCTGTAGGAGTTGCAACTCAGGTCTGTTATTCAGAATGTTGATGATGATGATGATGATGATGATGATGATGATGATGATGATGATGATGATGACGACGACGACGACGACGACGACGACGACGACGACGACGACGACGATGGTGGTGGTGATGAAGATGATGATGATGTTGATGATGGTGGTGGTGGTGGTGGTGGTGGTGACCGTGGTGATGGTGACGATGATGATGATGATGATGATGATGATGATGATGATGATGATGAAGGTGATGATGATGATGATGATGATGATGAGAATGATGATGATGATGATGATGATGATGATGAGAATGATGATGATGGTGATGATGATGATGATGATGATGATGATGATGATGAGAATGATGATGATGATGATGATGATGATGATGAGAATGATGATGATGNATGACGATGAGAATGATGATAATGATAGCGATGGTGCTAATCATTATGATAACATTGATGATACTGACAATGTGGAAACATTTTTTCAGGGCTACATGTATATGATATTTAATCTTCATCATATATGTATGACAATTTACATTAAATATATTTAGTCTAAATGTTCAAATAAAGTGTTGCTCAATGTCACTTTATCTCTTCACCTGTAATTATTTATGGATGACGTGTTAACAGTGCGAATCCATGTTTTTTTCTTCTAAACACTATTCTCTTTCTATGTTCGGTAGGATCCTGAATTGAGGAAGAAGTTTGAAGGTCAACCTGAGCATGTTGTCAACTATTTCTTCATGCTTGCCGAGGAGATCCGTTCTCACATGGCACAGATGGGATTCAGAACCTTCCAGGTTTGTTTGAGTTTAACTTTGGGTTTAACTCATAACCCTCGGCTTGCTTTCTTCACCTCTCTGTACAGGCGCTCGTTTGCCACACATGCAATTTTGCACAAACAATAGGCATTAATTGACAGAAGGTTTGCGTTGTGAAACAAAATGGCTTTACAAAATTACCCATTTTTGGTCTTTAGTGAGTTGATTCTTGAGTTATGAAAAACACATGAAATTCATAAGGGGTATCAATAATTCAATTGTTAGATCTTAGCATGATTTACCCAGTGTACTCTCAATTTAATATAAAATGCCCTATTTCCAGCGTTAATGAGACATTGGACTACAGGTTTGTATAATTGCTATATCATCAATCAGGAAATCTCAAAATGTGTGGAGAATTTTTGATGGAATTATTCTTTCAAACAGTTGAATGAAGGATAGAATTAGAAGTCTATGGACTCTCAATCAGCAAATTTGACAATGCATATTTCATGATTGTCTTAGTTGCTGCTTTTCCTCGGACTCACACATTACGGTTTGGTGGGATTGGGCACAGTGTCCAACTCTAGCCCTGTACATCTGCTCTACTTTTATCACCATGAGATTATGATCATTTCTATTATGTCTCTCCTCCTTATACACATATGTTCATATGATCTGTCCATAGAGCAATTGCAGGGCACTAAAGGCATATTGTAAGACAATGTTCTTCAATATTTTCCTCAGAATCCACATAATACACAAAAGCAACAAGTTCATGTTATTATTTATTGAACACTCAGTAAAGGAAAGATGTTTTTTTTACTGTTCTATCACTCTTTCTTGCGTCGTCCTTGTAGGAGATGATTGGTCGATGTGACATGCTCCAGCCTGTCCAGGAGAAGACCAATGGCAAGAGCAAGCTTCTTAACTTTGACCAGGTACTGACCAAGGCTTCTGACCTTCGACCCGGTGCCAGGCACATCGGAGGCACTGCCAAGCAGGACTTTGCCCTGGACAAAAGACTGGTGAGAAATTAGATTGACTTTTCAGGAGAACAGTCCAAGTACTGTTTAAAGACTTAAAATCTTGTGTTCCCATTGGGAATTTGACTCCACTCAGGTATTCACATGTTAACAGATGTTATATAGATCACTGAACAAGGGTATAATATACCTCTACGCAGTTACCCTGCACAGAAAAGCGAGGAAAGTTCATCAAAAGAAATTGACATTTTGAAGCAACCTGAATGCTCTATGATATCAGCTATGCTCTAAGTAATGCCAAATGCATTTTTCATCTCTGTATGCTGCATGCAAGATTTCTGAAGTCATTCATTGGGAATGCTACCAAGTCAGGCTTGTCTGGAGCAATTGAACTGTGGCATGTTGTGCATAGAAATCTGAAGTTAGCACTTTACTAAACTATTCAGAATTACTCTCAAAATGTATATCAATTTCCAGAACTTTAAATGAGTTGTTAATACATTTTTTCTTTTCCATTTTTGCTACCTTACAGGACAATTTGTTGATTGAAAAAGCCAGTGACGTTCTGAAGGGAACAAGCAAGCATGTTGAGATAAATATGGACATCACCAATGAATCCAGAGCCTTTGGAACCACCCTCAGCTTTCACATCTCAAGGTAATATCATCAACAGATTCCTTACATGGCCTTCATGATGATGATGGTAATGGTTATGATGATGATAATGATGATGATAATGGTGATGTAAATGGGTACCTGGCAGGAATTAATTCCTTTGAATGCTATAGCGCTATAATGGCAGCACAGCTAAAGCCAGGGTAATAATATCCAAGTTTAGAAGCGCTTAGAGACTAATGTGATTCGCGCTATATAAAAGCTGAATATTATTATTATGATGATGAGGATGGTCAAGGTTGCTATGATGATGATGATGATGGTGATGACGAAGATAATGGTATTCGTGATGGTTGTGGTAATGGTAGTGATGATAATGATGGTCAAGGTTGCGATGATGAAGATGATGATGGTTGTGATAGCGATGATAAGGATGATGAGGATGAAGATAATGGTATTCATGATGGTTGTGGTAATGGTGATGATCATGATGATGGTCAAGGTTGTGATGATGATAATGATGATGGTAAAGGTTGCGATGATGAAGATGATGATGGTTGTG
>BEXV01001199.1:83302-103458 GCA_003118195.1 Hemicentrotus pulcherrimus
TGATGATGATGATGATGATAATGGTGATGATGATGATGGTGGTGGTGAAGATGATGATGATTGCTGTAGTGGTGATGATGGTGGTAATTGATAAAGGTGATGATGATGATGATGATAATGGTGATGATGATGGTGGTGGTGGTGAAGATGATGATGATTGCTGTAGTGGTGATGATGGTGGTAATGATAAAGGTGATGATGATGATGATGGTAGTGGTGGTGAAAGTGAGGATGCATGATGATGATAATGATGACAATGATGATGGAAATGTTGGTGATGTTGGTGATGATAAATGATTACAGTGATTCAATGATGATTACAGTGAATTGATTGATGCAGTGTGGATGATGGTCGTAATGGTTGTAGTGATGATGGTGAGGGCGATGGTGGTTTTGAGGGTGCTGATGGTGTTGGTATTTTTAGTGATGAAAATGTTGATGATGATAGTGATGAAAATGATGATGCGTTTATATTGACGATAGTGGTGATGATGATTTAAGTAGCCAGAAGGAAGCGTTTTAGGATGAATATGACAGTTTAATAGAAAATACAAGTCAGGCTAAATGTTGTACTTGGACACTGCCAACACTGATAATGATAATAATTCTTGAAAAACCTTACCATCATGCAGGTCGTGACCTGAACGGTATCAAGTATGCCATGCAGTTCTTGGAGCCATGGCAGAAGAAACAGATGGGTAACCAGTCCGATTACATTGATGCCAAGGGCAAGGACATCCTCATCATCGGAGGAGGTGATACCGGTGTGGATTGCATTGGTACTTCACTCAGGATGGTAAGTCATTGATGATTATGCTGGTGATGAGTAGTGGTGGTGATGATAGTTGGTGGTGGTTGTGGTATTGATGGTAATAGTTGTGGTGATGATAGTGTTGATTGTGTTGGTGTTGGTGGTAGTGATGTTGATATTGATGATAGCAGTGTGGATGATGTTGTCTGGTAATCTACAAATATAGATTGCACAAATGGTAACCTTGAAAGCACAATCTGTCAGCAAGTAACAACTGTAAATTTCTATAGAGTTTTGATGTCAATCCTTGACCGATATTTGATTTACCATCTTTTTGATCCCGAGAAATATTATGATGTCTTAATTGTTTACCTGTAATTGTGATGTACAAGTACTTTTGAATGCTTTGTATGCTAATCTTAATTTGATCATCCATTTCCCACCAGGATGCCAAGTCCATCACCACCTTCGAGATCTTGACAGAGCCCCCTCCTAGCCGAGCTGCCAACAATCCCTGGCCGACCTGGCCTCGTATCCTCAGGGTGGACTACGGTCACTCAGAGGTCAAGCTCAAACATGGACAGGACCCACGCCACTTTGAGATACTCAGCGAGGTGAGATGTAGCTTATTGCCAATAGGGTCAGACCAGTGATTTTAGAGCATGATGTCGTGAGGTGAAAACTTGTATGTGATAATGTTCTTTAGGAATATTTATTATGTTATCGGACATTTGCTCTTGGTTCTATTGTCAAAGGTATGGGTTTATGGTAATGGTAATTGTTTTGACTGGGTTTTGAGTATGGTCTAGTGTTAGGATTAGGTAGAGTCTTGAGTTAGGAACTTGGACTAACGTAAGACATGAATTGCTGAGCAAGGTATCCTCAAACTCCCATATGAAATAAGCATTTACAATGTGATTCTTATGGTGGTTGTCTAAAAAATTTCTGTAAGTTTCTAACACTGGCCCTACCTTTCTATTTGGGGATTGTCTTTATTATTATTGTCTTTCCTATGATCATTTATAAGTGAATGTTTTATTTTACCTTTCACTTTGTAGGAGTTCCTTGATGATGGAGAAGGCAATGTGTCCGGAATCCGCACCATCAAGATCAAATGGACCAAGGACGCGACAGGACGCTACAACATGGAGAAGATCCCTGGAACAGAGAAGATCTTCAAAGCAGAACTGGTCCTGCTTGCTATGGGCTTCATAGGACCAGAACAGAACCTGATTGAGGAGCTAGGAGTGGACCAGGACCCAAGGTCTAACATCCAGACGCCTAACGGGAAGTACCACACAAGTCTGGACAAAGTGTATGCTGCGGGAGGTAAGTGTCATCAGTTTAAAGCTCGTCCGCACTAGTTTGACCAGGGGGATTAGACCTCCCTGCAAGGTCACTGACAGTTGGCTATCTCATCAAATCAGCTCTCAATTAACATAAAACAAAAAGGATCATGGGGGACCAACAGGCACTGATTAGGCAATGTTTGCAATAAAGAGGGCACAAGTAGCTATAAGTAGTGCAGTGGGGCTGTAATATACTTAATTGTGTATTTTTGTGTACTTGTTTCTCCATTGCGCCTAGAACACATTAGTCATGTGGATTTGGCGCATTTCAAATACTATGTATTACTATAATTTTTATTATTATTAATTTAGAGAGCTAGAAAGTATGATTAAAAGGAGTGGGTCGTCAGTTTTCATGTGCAGAAAGCCATAATTCGCTGACACCAGACTTGGTGGAAATACCATTCATGGGTGTACAAGTCTGCACACAGCAAACCTGAAGGCCATTCAAGAAATAACCCCTCATCTCACGGAGAGGCTGTTGGTCATAAAACTGAATCCTGATGATTGGCAACACCTAAATTCCCAATGAGAACCCACTTCTATGTGTCTTTATTACATTGTAAGCTGCGAGCCAGAAAGGTGTCAGCCTGTGTATAATTAAAGAGAAGGTTGAGTTCTGGGAAGAGGTGAAAAATAATTTGTAAGCATTATCATTCTTATTATGCAAGTGTGGAAGAACATCAGATAAGACATGTTCCCTGAAAAGCATGGCTCTTCAAATGCCTTCATATTCTAAATATGTCCTGTAACATCGTAAAACTTGAGGGTAGGATTTTTACGCCACGTGTTTGTGTAGTCCCATATACATGTACATCTTTCTGTGTTCAGTGTTTGTAACTTTACCAAGACTTTGCCAAATTTCTTATCATTTTGATGATTCCTGAACCTTGCAATACACACAAATTCTTATATGCTAGATGATCAACCTTTTCTAGTCAATTCCACACCGTTTCTTTCACAATGCAATCACATGACCCAAACTCAACTTCATCTTTAAGAGAGTTAATACCCATTTGGCTGTCAATGCACAACAATATATATGTGCTCCTTCATTTCTAGTTTCAGTCTTTTCTCTACAAGTCATGTTGTTGTTGGTTTTGTGGTGTAATATTTCATAGGAATGCCCCTCTGAAGATTTGATAGGTTTTTTGCCATTCATCCTGTGGCAGCATCTATTGAGGCTTGTAATGTAATCTGTTGACAGGCCGGGGTTTGTTGAAAATTCATTCCAGGCATATGTCGATATAAGACAATGTTATAAACAAACTGCATATACATGAAACCTACACTGTAAATTCATGTTTACTCGATGTAAAACAAGTCAATAACTCATATGTCTGTAACTGTCAATGGCTGTCAAGTAATCATAACTTCTTTGTCTTTTTCTCAGATTGTCGACGGGGCCAGTCCCTGGTTGTGCATGCCATCAATGAAGGTCGCCAGGCAGCTAGGCAGATAGACCTGGACCTGATGGGATGCACTAGTCTAGCTGGACCAGGAGGGGTGGTCCACACTCCCGGAAACAAACTTTCCAGCTGCAAGGATAAGCTCTATACCCCTATCATCGAAGCCATGGCCTAAACAACCACTAGCATTGTAATTAGCAGATAACCATCCAACTAAAGAGAGGTACATGTATCTCTATTCAGTCTCACATGTTTATCAGAGACCCTATTGGCCAGTTAGATATTGGTGCTTTACAAATTTTCAGATTGGATAGGAGATTGGAATATATCCATTATGTTTCAGGCTTATAAGTACCTGTTACTTATCTTTTTTCTGTATAACCTTCTAACCTGTTCATTACACATTTATAGATACAGGAGAACAAATTTTCTTTGAGATATCAACAAGCTGCCCAAACATATACACTGTATGTTTATGACTCTAGAAAGGTTTGTGTTGAAAAGAGGGTTTTGAATTGGTAGTACTGAAAAATATGTCAAAGTCTATCCCCTCAAGTGGCTTGGTTTGACATAGGTTACAACCTAGTATCTACAAGCCATTGAATCTAGTGTATGACTTCAGACTGATCCATTAGGAAAGATGGGTGATCTACCTGTTTGATCTCAAGGTCCTTATTAAAGTGACCACCAATAGCCAAGCATCACAGTATCATCACTTCAAACATTTAATAGTCTTCAGGTTTATTTTAGTAAAAAAATTAATGTGTACATGATTGTAAATAAACAATAATGTTCATTTAATGATTCAGCCGAAGACGCAGGTTAGAAACTTAGACACGTCATATGGATGGTGATGTTAAAGGTCAGTCCACAAACGTAAATAATCATATCTGATTGATAAACATCTGTATAAACCCAGTTACACACACATGCATCATTGATCTTACATGTATTATGATTATGAAGTATTATCCAGTGCAATTTATGACATTTTATTATGATACCTTTCGTCATTTTGTGTTCCACTTTTAAAGTAAATATAAGAGTCGATAATCTTCGCTGTTTTAGTTTCATTTTATCCCACCGTAACTTAGAGTTTCTTTGCCATCTTGTCAGATGTGATTTGTGACGTGTCTATTTTGAAATCCTACCAATTCAAAGTTTGCAATGTTGGTAAATATTTTTAGATAATTCATGCTTAGTTTTATCTGTTTTTAACTCTATTCATTCCTCTTTTTCTCCATTTTTGAACAATTTTACATGTATTCTTAAAATCATTTCTGTAGAACAATGTACACAGATGTGTACTGAGTCAAGTTTGTGTTCATTTTGAAGTCAGATAACAAAACATTTGAAAATGTTTTTGGAAGTAATATATCAAAACGATGTATTAATCATGAACATTGAAGTAAGTTTGACAAAGATTAGTGACAGTAATTGATATGCATTATGATTATTTTATGAGAGAATTAAGTAATTTACCTTGTAATACCAAAGTGATAACAATCACTCTTAAAAGTGTTCAGTTGCTGATGATGCTGAAATGGTTGGTGTGAAATACAACTGGCAAGCAAGCCAATTTTCTGAAATTTTCTTCATTTACCTTGAATTCTATAGGTTGAAAATGCACTTTTTCATTTAAGTTCATGTAGGTTTTAATTGTGTGGCATCATGTATCTTTTCAATGTGATTCATATTGATATTTCAAAGTGATTTTATTCCCCTCTTTCACTTATCATTCATGTACTTGTATAACAATTTCAAAATCTAATCTTAAATACTGATTATCATATAGCTTTGATGCAGTGTGTAATTTGAGTGAGTTGTTTAGATTAGACAGTAATATTAATGAGTTTTCAATTAACTACTTGTATTACTTGATCAAGATTTATCCTTGTTGACACATTTTATGAATATTCTGCATGTACATTTTCTTGAGTGATTGTGTGTATAAATCACTAATGTAAATACTGTTATTTTTTCCTGTGATTAATTTTTTCACACTGAGCGACCCCAAAACATATTTGCGGGTCCTTACATTTGCGTTGCACGCAATTCAGCCCATTCAAAACATGCATAAGAAGTGGTGCTTATATTTTCGCAATTCCTAAAATTCGCGCTTAGTGCGAAATCCGCGAAAATTAATGTACCACAAAGATTTCCTGCCAATTGAAATCCTATACCGCTGCTTTGTCTGGAGAATAATACTTTGTTTCATGTGATTATATATATACATGTGACAAAAATCAATTGTGGCAGTCCACTTCTTGTCGCATTAGTCTACCAAAGCAATCAGAGAGTTTGGGAATATGTTCCACCTTGAAGGTGATTGAATGTTTCTCCCAAGATATTTCAGTTGTGTCTGCACAAAAAAGTGTGCTATCGGTCAACACTGTTCATACAGGTATTGATGTATATTCAAATAATTATTGAGAAACCTTGAAAAGGGTTCCCACGGCCATGGTCATGGAAAAAACCTGAAAAATCATGGAAAGGTACATTCTTGTGGAAAAGGGAAGAACAAAAATCTCTCAAAGACATGGAAAGACATGGAAATTTGATTGTGGGTGTGGGTTGTGTGGCTGTGGCTGCTTGGCTGCTGCAAAGAATGCCAAAATGGTACGTACTTACATGTATATGCCATCTGGTCAAGGAGAAAAAAAGGCAAAAGTTGTTAATGGAAAGTCTTGGAATTTGGTTCTCAGATATCACCAAAACCCTGCTGAAAAACAAAAGGTACGAGTGTTATGAAATAATGTTGTCCACTCTGTTTTTATGTTAATTACAGAATTACCCGAGTGTAATAATCAGAGGATTTTATGTGGTTAGTAATTATGACTACCAGTATATTGTTTGTTCAATCGATTACTGTAGGTAGAAGACCAAACAGATAATGTGATTTTATTGGCCGATTTATGATGATTAATATTGAAATACATTTATCGGTTTTTAATAGCAAAGAGGTTGAAGTCAATCGTGATGAGATTATCATTTTTTTTTTTTTTGACTCACTGATATTCATAGCATATCAATTTGGTTACTTTCCCACCATGCTTGACACATTAACCTTTAAAAAAAATGAAATGTAGGGTTATTTTTCGATTTGCAGTGATGTGATTGTTTATGCATTATAGTTGTGTTAGTGTCAAAATATTATTCCCGCTACATGTATAATGACTCGTAATGACTTAAATGTATTGTAGCTTGTCTTGCAGCTCAAAATGTAGTACATGTATTGATAATTCCCCTAACCCAGCAATCCTCGAGGAAAGTGAACTTGAAAAACCTGACCAGTATGGCATTGCCTATTACTAGCATAATGTGTTAAATTAAGTCCATTGTATTATGTATACCATAGTTTGTATGTTCAGTGAAAAGAAATGTGGTTGCCAAATATTCAAATATTTTGTCATCCTTGCCATTTACATGTTCTTCACAAAGGGGTCACAACGCAACAATTTTTAGAACACACTTTGTTTATGTCTCATGCGCCATTATATTTGACTTTTTTATAGTCAATATGCATGCATGTATATTCATTTATAGAATGGAGTGCGATATACCTTTTTTTTTTTTTCTTTTGAAAATGAGGGGGTTTAGGAGACAATTAGTGCGAATTCTGATCTGTTTATTACCTGGCCCTTAAGTGTTGAGCAAAAATGACATGAAATTCATTTTGTTTCTTTCTAAACCACCTTTGATTTTGCCTGGTCTTATGAAAACTGTATTTTTGGATGGAATTATTTTGATTATTGAATTGTATACTAGGAAGAATATTGCTGGTGAAAATATATTGTGTATAGCAATAAATATGATCATGGTATTGTTGTTAGATGTTGAGTTTCTTCAGTTGTCTTTATTACATTACCTATGTATTGTATTTTTGTCAAAACTTTGTCATAGAAACCCAAATCAGCTCACATGCACAACGTAGACCGGTTTACTAACATACCGGTATTCAAATTCATGGATATTAATTGTCATGCCTCCACAACAAAGTAGCCAGAGGCATTATGATTTTGGGTTGTCCGTTCATCCCGTTCTTGTGATGGCGTTATAATTTAACACCTCATTTTACAGATATTCCTTATCTTATTCGAAACATTCCTCCATTTACGTAAAATTCCATCTCATTGACCAAATCACTTCCTCATATAAACATTTATCTTAAAATACTGATGTGAGATAATTTTCATATAGTTCATAATGCATGTACCAAATGTACTTTATTTACAAAACAGTAGTCATATTATACAAACACTCAAGGTTAACAAGTTGATGAATCCAATCTTTCTTTACAAAATACATTTAAGCACATCTCCACTTTCAAAATACAATATTATACAAGATAGGTTATATAATACACTTTGAAATCAATATAAATTCTTTGTTTTTAAAGAAGGAATATATAAAAGGATGGAATCAATGTCATATGGAATACATGTTAAACAATAAAGGCAGAAATGCAAGGTATTATTGCAAGATGGGACGGAAAATAGACATACACTACAAAATTCATTGTCACATTTGAATAATATAATATATACATACAGTATGATTCCCACTGCATCACAAAGACAACACAAGTTTCAATGCCACATCACAAATAATGTTCTAGAAATATTCTCAAAGATCCTAGGTATTCTTAATAGTTGAAGTCTTCTTCATATTCTGAATCACACTTTCACAACCTATTTCAAACTTGTGAGAATAAATAACATGTCCATTTATACAGACATATTTTTTTTTTTATTAAATCCTATTTTTCAAATGTTGAGAGCATTCATGAAAATACACCTAAGTTTAAAAGGACCGACATTTTCTCCTACCCAGTAGGTTTGCTAATAACCAACAGGCCATTTCCTATAAAATGTAACTTTTTTCAGATAACCCAGGATTGTAGTTTCAAACTGCTAGTATCTTCTGAAGTTAAAAAGGACTTTTTTAAAATGCACAATCTCTACAGATGTGATGACATGTTTTGAAGTAACTGTTTAGACTGATGAAAGCTCAAAACATCAAGTAGACTGGGTGTCCTCTAAAGTTTAACTGGAGCTATTTTTCTTATCCTTCATCTGTTTTCTTTTCTACAAGTGGGACGAAGGTGATGAGGATGATAACCGTGACATCCAATCTTGTGATGCATGTTATGATCATCTAGGAAGCTAGATATCCAGATTCTCTTGGGATTCTATGAAAAAGAAAAACGAAAGCTTTATTAATGTACATGTATGCTGATACCTATAGTAAAGTGCACATATACATCTAAATTGGTACTCAGGCACCATCAAAGATGTGATATCATCCTGGCTTAAAGGGATAGTGTAACAATGTTAAATCTGAGATACATGGTCCTATGTGTTATCAGTGTCTATGATATGGTGTAATATTGAAGCCCTAAAAAAAATTGCGCTTCAAAATGATCAAGAAGTGCCTCAAAAAAGTAAACATCTTTGAGTGACCGGTTTTACCATACTCGTTTTCCCCAATAGACTGTAGTGTTATGAAAACCGTCGGGCGAACGGTTTTCAAAATTTGTAATTCCAATCATAAATATCGTGATAATCAGACAGGCGATCGGCATGTAAAAGTCAAGGGGTTCCTGGCTGACCTCAAGGTTTATAATCATCATTGTATCATGAGCTAAATCCAGAATTATGTTTCAGAATCTGAGACAAAGTTACCGGATCCCTTTAAGCCAAGCTACCATTTTACATGGAAATGAACTGAACTGAATTGAATTACATACATGTAATATATACATTCACATGTACATTATAGAGTAGCAGATGAAGATCATGGACTAAAACAACAAGCCTTCTTTTCTTTTGATGAAAAATATCTTGGAACATTCTTCAACGAATGCAAAAGATAAAATTGAAAGAGATTACCAAACTAGTAAATTCTCCTCTTTACCAATGCTGAGTCAAATTTCTAATCCATTAAAAAAAGTTGATGTCGAAAACAAAATTGTTTTAAAAGGTTCAATAAGAAAACAGAAAAGAAGAATGATGCTCACGTTGTGGTATGTCTTTCCTTGGTCTGATGATTCCCTCTCTAGAGGGCGGTCTTGTAGCGATCAGTCGGATGCCAGGTGATGTCTTAGGCTGCCTACCAACATGGGTTCTGTCATCATACTCAGCGGCTGTCAAGATATGTGCGATGCAGTCAAGGATTATAAAGTTTTACAGGCTTATTCTCAATAGAATGAAAGACATCCAAATAAGTTTTTTTTTTCTTTCCTTCCTACCCCCTCCCACAACTATCTGTGCAACATTCAGCACAGATAGATACATGTTGTGAGTGCAAGAAAAGGTACCAATTTGTATCAATCGATGCTACTTTTCCACCTTTCTCTTTACTTATTGCTCAGACTACCAATACTTGCCTCAAAAGTGTAGCAAACTATGCTTTTAAAATTGTTTCATAAGACATTGAATGTTGTTGATGACTAAATAAAATAAAATATATATACCCACTGGAATGATTTTCCTGCAATCATTTGAAAGACAGGGTGTGGTAAAGGTGCTTCTACCACACAAGAACTATGAAAGAGCAGACATTGAAGAAATCTGAAATACATGTACATGTGCTCAAACAGTTGCCAACTCGAACAAATTCCCATCTCAAACAGTTTATTGAATCAATACTCCTAAAAACCAACTGCTGTGTATAAAGTTCATAGTTGAGCTCCTAAACTTTATTGTCCAACACTTCTCTGGCAGAAGTAGATTAAAAAAGAGACGTGCTTTGAAAAGGATATCAGCTGAGACAGGAAGGTACATGAGTTCTGTTTCCGTGGTGATCTCTATGTGATGATCAATGGAACCACGCCCGCTCTCTCCTTCCACTCCCACAGCTATGGCATAGAGAACTAGCTCCAACTTGGCCTTCATACCTGCTGCAACCTACAGATGAAAACAATGGTAATTCAATTCAATTCAATCCATTTTATAAAATCATTTGAGTTTGTCACTCTTTTCTTCCAACCGAATAGCTATAATGGCATAGAGGACACTACCATGAGAAGTTCATAGCTTAATTCATGGGGCCAAGGTGACAGTGACAGTAATGGTAATACCCTCCTGGTTGTCTCAATCAAAGCTTGCGTACATATCCATCTTAATTAAATAGTTAGAGTACTGCATTTTGTAATGCACAAAATACACATTTTCAGAATAGCAAGGACTTAATCATCGGCCACATGACCTCAAGGATTTCACTTTCAGCCAAATGGCAAAAAACTCTGTTTCTATGCTGTACTATTCTTGGGGTGACCAAAACATAGTCGTGTAACTTGGTTCACAAATCCATTGATTCATACATTCTTTATCTAGAGTGCACCTTTATTGACTCCCTTTGAAAGAAAATACAATTGTAGAACCTAAATAGAAATGTAAAATGTAAACAGTTGTCCCTTTAACCCTCTCCCACTGAGGTTTCTCTTATTGTTTTAACTCTAGATCAAAAGCCTTCATATTCAGGTTTCCCTGAATAAACAAACTGAACTACAAAAGGGTTCCTGGTCCTGAATGTTACTTACCGGTCCTGGAGTGTAGACCACCTGTAGTCCTGTCCCTGGGGGAGGTTGCCGCACCTTGTACCGGCAGCTGTCCACCCCGACGTTCTTCAGGTTGACCTGGAAGGCGTAGGTGCAGCCCTCTCGCAGAGTGCCAAAGTTGACCTCTCCCGGCACTAGCTCGAAACCTCTCATGCGTGACAGGTCAGCCATACCCTTGGCCTGTGCTCCAGCGATGGAGGACGTGAAGATCTTCCGACGGACTGAATCCTCTAGCTCATCAAACTATTGTGCATGAGATCATACAATAATGATAATAATGACTATTTGTAATGTCACCATATTCATTAGGCATACTGTAAATGTTCAAGGTATATGAGACTACACATGAATTATAATCAGACGTAAAGTGCAATACAAAGCACATGAACAATACAATTTACGAAAACATTGACAAAATATCTAAAATAAACACTTAGGAAATATACAAAATGACAAAGATGATACATGTACATGTATTTGGCAATATTGAATTAATCAAAAGCGGTATTGATCAGGTGAGTTTCAAAAGAAGACTTGAATGAGTTTCCGGATGCTATTTCCTAGAGGCTGTGGTAATTGATTCCATAGAACTGATCTAGCATGTGCAAATTAAAGATCGATCCCGACAAGAATTTGTTGTTTTGGGGACTACAAGAAGAGAAGAGTTAAAAGATCTGAGTTGTCTACCAGGGGGGCGTTTCACAAAACTTGTCATCAGTGACAAATGACAGTTTTTGTTATCTACTGAAATCCTTGCTTCTGATTGGTTATCAGCAGATTTGTCAGTGATTTGTCTTTGAAAAAAGGCTTTGTGAAAGAGGCCCCAGGATTATGGAAAGTGAACAAAGTAGAGTTGCATGGACAGAGTGTCAGATCTATTTCTGATGTGGTGCTAAATATTGGTGTTGTACATGCTGCACCCAATGGACTTTCTGAAGATTATTCCATGTAAAACTGCGCAATTGTAATGGATTGACCAGGAATAAATAGGTCACATGTGTACATGTATAAAAGATTTAAAGTTTTGAGGCAATTCTTTCACAATGATCATAATGCATTAGCAATTTGGATTGACCATTTACAGATATCTAAAACTGTCTTTTTCTCCCCCAATCATGCATTTGTTATTTATCTTCACAGGAGCCTTTCCTTCATAAAATAGGAGCACATACAACTAAAAAGGCTGATGATCCTGAAATTCATTACTTTAGAGAGTACACATTACCATCAAGAGACAACAAAATATTGGGTGCATTGCTGCTTAAAGTTGAAAATTACGAGGAACAGGCAAAATCAAGGAAATGAGCAAACGTGAGACTTATCTCGTTCTTACCCTGCTGTTAGGCAATGCTCCAGGCTTCTGTCCCAAGATAGCTGCTGGCAGTCTGACGGCGTCTTGCCTGGGTTCTCCATTGACATCCACCAGCAGGCTACGGGTGAGGACGATATCACTACCAGCAGAGGGGATGACGTTGGGACGAGACTCCATGGGGACGTCGGTGATGCGGGTCTGGAAGGCTGTCTTCATCTCAGGAGAGATACTTCCTGATGTGTTGAGGAAAGAAAAGCAGAGGGTGTAAATTTTCTAGCTTGACATTGACCATAAAAAAGATAGATCTTGCGAAGATGAGGTGTCTGAGCGCATTGACAGAAGTACTGACTAGATGAGATTGTAGGATTGGAGGAGAAATGACGATTAAGCGCAGATATTAGAGAGAAGAGAGATATGAGAAAGCTAGAGCAGACTCAAAATGTTAAGACAGCTAGAGGACAGGAGAGGATGAACAGATCAGATGGAATCCAGCTAGACAAAGGTGTGAAAGAAGGAGAAAATGTAATTAAATGAAGATGGAGGCTATTAAAACATATTACGTTATGCCAAGGTAAAGCTGAATAACTCTTAAAGGAATGCTAAAAAGTGAAAAATAATCTCTCACACACAACATACCTGCACATTCACCCGGACATTGCTGATTTGTCCGGAGAACTTTGACCTTGACCTAGAAGCCTCAGTGACATATAACAGCACTCATTCTATCCGCTCATAAATGTATATTGTGTTGTATTGAACTATACAGAGCACATGCAATAATAACCGAATTTTAAAATCGTCATCATCATCATAATCATTTCGATGATCATCATCTTTACTACCACGTACTTACCTGTCATAGCAGACCGGTTGGTAAGGGGGCCCTCCTCCGCCATTTCGGGGATGGTGGAGGGATGGGCAGGGAAAGAGGCATAGCTGGAGGGGGTCTCACTGGGCAGGATGTGATCACTCGCACTCTGCGGGGTGGGGTTTACTGGGGTTAGATAAAACAAGACAACACTATGCAAAACACATCAACGATAACACCATCAATACTTTTATTAGTGAGCGAATGAGGCAAAATTGCCATCAAAATCAAGTCAAACAAATTCTAAAAATCTTTAAAAAAGAAAATTGTATCTATAATCAGCCTAAAACCATGCAAACTCAGACTTGAATTCTTTGAAAAGCAGAAGTTTTCATGATCATGTAGCCTTATAATTCAACAAAATTGATTTTTGTTTTGTTTTGTTTTTGTTGTTCACAGTGACCCACTTTGCAGCACGTTATTAGAAAAATGTAACTTTTTTTCTATAAAGCCAAACAATTCCATAGCATGCTTTTGAACAGTAAGAAGAAGAAGAAAAAAACCCTCCAAAACTCTGATCTTCTGGGTCTTTATAATATATACTTGTAAAACTCTCATTGTTATTAAATTAACAAAACTAGAAATATTTATAGCAAAAGGTAATTGTATCCCAGAAGGATCTTACATTCAATCTACTTTAAAGACAAGATAAAGACCGGTTATGCGATTGCATTGTGAAAGAAACGATGTGGAATCGACCAGAAAAGGTTGATCATCTAGCATATAAGTATTGGTGTGTACTGCAAATTTCTGGAATCATCAAAATGATAAGAAATTTGGCCCAGTCTCCATAAATTTACAAGCACTGTACACAGAAAGATGTATATGGGACAAGGCACACGTGTGCGACACGTGCGTTAATCTATCACGTCCAAATAGATAAACTAATTTACCAAATATATCAATTAGTAGGTGGTTTAGTCAAAACATATTCTTTCACATGATTGGTTGATAAGAGCTTACATTTCATTTTTTGAGAGGGGGGTGTTTCCAAAACTGGTCTTTACCTTTAATTCATCAAGTACAAATAATGAAACATAAACATAAACATAAGTAAAATAAACAAATTGTTAGAATAACATGAAATTGAACTATAGAAATTAAAAGAGGATTGTGATTGATTGTGTTACCTGGTCTTCCAGTGCCTTGAGGATGTGAAGCATGGGCTGGGGTGGGGTTGGTTGGTCGGAGAGCAGTAGGGGTACCCTGACCGGTAGCGTGCCCTGGGGTGGGGTTGTTGGGTCGTGTGTCAGAGGGGCTGGCTGGAACTAGACCTGCATAGGCGAATGGAAGCGGGAGACAATCAACATAGGATTGCCATAGGACGTTAAATGGAGGCCCAGTGCTAGTGTAGAGGACAGTCACCACCTTTGCATGTTAAGATTTACCCACTGCACTCATAGAAGAGCAGGAGGAAACACTGGTGTAGTGATTACCTGCAAAACCCCAATCAGTTATAACGGGAGGAGAGGGTTACATGCAGTGATTCAGCTCGCTTTTGAAATGGGGAACTGCATAACTTGTACAATTTATAGTATAGTATGGAAATGATTATCAACAAACAAAAACAAAAATATAACACAACAGAGGGACATTTTGTGAATTATAATATGTTATGATATATAAAACAGGAAATAAAAGTATGTATTTATGGGAAAGAAACTGCTTCAACTTTTTTTTTGAAAAATTGATTGGCTTGCATGTAAAAATATCTTTGGGATGGAGATCACAATTTCAAGGAAGTAATATGTCTTAAGATTTCATTACATTATTTGTTTCAATTCAGTTAGCATCTCTATACAACACTGATGATGGGAGCTCAATAACTGCATAGGATTTTAGAATAGGTACAGTACAGGCATGTACGTTTTCAAACTGTGGCTGAATTGTTCACACATATGAGGAAGGGAGTCTGTTAATTCCAACACTCGGGGCAGCAAAGGAGAAAGCTACAATATGAGCAGCCACTTTGTTCTTGCATTATACAAGAAAAAAAAAATCCAGTTGTAATCAGGGTTTAAGAAACATAGAGACTTTGTAAGGAAATCCTGTCATTATTTACCTTGCTGAGCTGATGGAGTGGAGGACTGCATTCCATATGAGGTCTGGTTTGACCCTGCGGTAGCAGCCTTCATGGGGGATATACTTTCAGAGATATCGCTTGGCTGGGTAGAGCTGCTACCCCCTATATACGGTAACAAAAATTTTGGGAAGATCAACATTATAATTTGTTTATTTTAAAATTCCAAGCCCTGTAACAATAAATTGTAAAATCCTACATTCCTGCTAGGTGTACATGTACTATTGAAAGCATATTACAATGAATTGTATATTTCTGTATCCTCAATTTGATTTAGGTACACTGGACAGGAGACATATAATCGTTCATAAAGTGTTACAAAGACCCATAATCAGACTTAGTAGATATTACAACAGGCATATATTGTGATCATGCTCAAGAAGCTCAAAGACATTTGGCATATGGGGGGGGGTGCATGTTTCACAAAGATCCTGAGTAGAATTTAACTCTAAGGTGGTTTGTAGCCTTAAAATAATATCATAAAGCAGAAATTCAAGTATTTTAGACTTTTCATAAATTCCACATAAAGAAAATGAAATGTCCATGATAATTGAAAATATGAATGATTAAATCAGCATTTTATGCCTTTAAAAATAACTTTTTAAAAATATTTTCAAAGATGCTAATGGCTTTCCATAAATGTCAGGTCCAACTTAGAGATCAGTTCAACTTGGGATCTTTGTGAAACACCCCCAGACTCGAACTTACCTGGCTGAGCAGAGGGGGCAGCAGGGGAGTCCGCAGGGGTACTTGGCAGGCTCATTGCTGTGCTGACACCAGGGCGATTGGCAGGCAAGTCTTTGGTAAGGGCCTCCATGTCTGGCGCAGGCTCACCATTAGCCACTGCTTCCTCGGCTCTCTTGAATGCCTTGCCCCAGTCACTCTCAAAGTAAGGAGGTACTGTTCGGGTGAGCAGGGCATTCCGACACGCCTTCTCTTCTTCATGCTCCCTCCTGGTAACATAAAGTTTTCGATAAGCATAATGAGTTTTAAAGCCCCACTGCACTACTTATAGCTACTTGCACCCTCTATATAGCAAACAATGCCCAATCGGTGACCATTGGTCCCCAATAGTCCCCTTTTTCTTATGTTAATTTAGAGGTTATTTGATGAGATAACCACCAAACTAGTGCAGATAGGCTTTAAGGTCAAGGTTTTTAAAATAACACATATTACAGTCATATAGAGACCGCTCAAGGGAAACATGAAAAGTGGTCTTTACAGGCAGGAGGTCTTTATGTTCAGGTTCCTTTAGTACAGGTTTCAATGAGAAACAATATTCAAGGAATATTCAAGGGACATTAAAAATGGGGTCTTCATTACAGACAGGTGGTCTTTTTATACAGGTGGTCACTAAAGTACGTTTGACTGTACAAATGAATGATTCTATCAGAAAATCGTAAAGACTACAAAGCATCATGATGGAGTGATCAATCCATTTACTAGAGTGACAATGAACTTCCTCTATAGTAATTGTCTCTCTTGAAATGGCTAGCAACGACCATGCACTATATATGCACTGGCAAAAGCTGCAGGAGCTGCAAAAGCCGAGGTAATATATTGTCCGCAGAAAACTATGAAGTTCACAGGGACATTAAACAATTTCTTATGATGTGATTACAATAATAGCTTTATTTATATTGTGCACATATGATTCCCAGGTGATGCTCATTGGGCCTATGAAGTATTACCCTGGTGGGAGCCTAGCTGCCCTGAGGTGCTAAAAGCATTCAAGGGATAGACTTCTACCAAGTACTCATTTACTACACCTGGGTGGAGAGTGGCAAATGTAGAACATTGATGCTGTGACAGGGATTTGAACCCGTACCTTGTGGTTTACAGTGTGGAGACTTATCCACTAGACCATGACAGCTCTACGCTATGTGCACATATAATCAAGAGGAAACGAGGAAAGGAGAGTAAAGAATCTCCGAAGTTGATCCTACCTGACCCTCTCCCAGTCTGCATCTGTGTACTTTGGTTTTGGTCTCGGAGGGGCTGGTAGAGGAGGGGGCGCGGTAGATGTCTCGTAGAGGGTCGTTGCGTTATCCTCTGCCTGCACATTGAGGGGTCTTACAGGCTTGGTGCTGGTTGGGACCTGGCTAGCAGGAGGAGCTTCCATGGAGGTAAGCTGGGCCCCATCCCTGTCCTTGGTAGTGTCATCTTCAAGCTGTCATAATGGGAAATGAAATAATAATGATTCTACCTATTGTCTTGCAGATCTTGTAAATGAGACGCCCATCGCAGCCATCGGGTGATGGAAAACTTGATTTAATTCAATTTAATATAGGACCTTCACATTAATCTTGATCTAAGGAGACACAAATGAAGGAACGAACCTATCATCAATATATTTTTTTCTCCTGACAAGTTATAAACAATCATGTAAAATACCAAGAATGTCTTTCATTCAAGAAAATGTAATGGCATGGAAGGAAATATCCAACCAGATAATTTATTACCAATGCTTACAATTTTTTTTCTCACTTTTCAAGCTTTGTCATTAAATTGCTCCACTTCTTCTGTTTTGAAATTCATACTCTAGTTTGTGAGACATTGTCATTATCTAGTCTAGGTTTAAATGCTACATGAAAATCATCACATATCTAACTCTGTTGTTCTTAAGAGTATAATGAATACTGCAAAACCAGGAACTTTGACGATATATCTCTTTCACTAATTGCTAATGATGACTACTTTTGTGGCAATTCATATTTTTCCAACAAGCACACGCAATAGAGTTCGAATTAACTCATTTTGCAGGAGAAAAAAATTGAAAACTAGGACCACATTTGTGTTATTTGCAAGTTTCAACATTAACAAGAAACCAACCTGTGCCAGTATGTGAGCCAGAAGATCTCCTGATTTGACCCTCTCCTGCTGGGAACGAGGGTCCTTGATGGCCCTCTTCTTTGCTACCATCATCTTCTCCTTCATCTCCTTGGCATATGCTTCAAGTCCCTCCTTCATCTTGCCTCTCAGCTCCTTCTCCATGGGGTGATAGGCCACAAACTGCCTCAGCTGAAGCTGCTTGGGACACTGAGGGACTGGTCCTCGCTGCTGAGGGCGGGGCACGCTGTTGACGGCCACACCCTTTCCAACCTTGGTCCCAAACTTGGGGCCTGGAGTCTTGGCCTCCATGGCAGGAAGCTTGTCAAACACACGGGAGCGGAGATTCCTAGGAATTATGTTGGGTTCGTCGAACAGGTTGAGCCACTTCTGACTTAAGGTGGAGGTGTGAGGCTGCATGATGGTGATACCATTGATATCAGGATGATCAGGGATGGGGTCCTTGAGGACAGCCACGTTGGGATCCATTCCAGCCTGGTGGACGTAAGGCGCGATGTCGTGCTGCCGGAGCATTTCTGTGCCGCTTCCATCAGGGTTGATGACAAAGAATCTTGGAATAGGAGACATCTTCTGAAGAACTTTCTCAGCTTCCTCCTCCTCTCCTTCTCCCTCAAGGGAAACCTTACGCTCCTCGCTTGGGACAAGTGATGTGTAGATGTCTCCATTCCATTTCACCCCGAAATGGTTTCCGTCCGAGTCGCACGTCTCTACAGCGACCACATCGTTATGCTGCATGGTGTATGATCCAATCAAGCTCGGCTCACCGCTCTCAGCCTCCTTAGGCGTATACCGCACAGTTCCCTCAACACTAACAGCCATTCTGGAACCCTCGCAATGCAGGATCTCATAGGAACCATCTGGAATGGCAATGATCTCCGACCCATTACCAAATATGGTTGTGGCAACGCTATCTTCGCAGTTGAAGATGACCGTTGCGTATCCCACACACTCCACCTTGACGTGTTTGACATCTCTGATACCTGATACAGGAGTCTCTCCTAAAAAGTGTCAAAGCAATAATCATGAACAACTTGCACTACAGTATCTTAAAGTGCCTTAGTAGCATTGTTGAAGGTTGTGTTATTTTGGTATGAAATGTTAATTATTATCTTCCTTCTACTGTACTGTATGAACCACAAAGAATGGTTTTCTAGGAATTGTCACTGGTCAACTCCCTCTAACAGTGATTAACAGTAAATTTTCCGAACCTTTTATGAATTTCCCCTACCGATTTTCCATGAAAATAAGACAAAAAACAGGCTTTAACAAATCTTTCAACACTTAAAATGTCTGGAATGGTATATAGAGCCAATTCATTGTTTAGTGACGATTTACATTCACCTAAAATGTAATTAAATTGTAATAATATAGTTGGGAAAATTAAGGTATCGATTAGATCAGTCTTTCCCAATTTTTATTGTTATTAATGGTCAGTTTTCACTCAAACTTTAAGATTATCTTTAATTTTACATCTTGCATTGAAGTCACTACCTTAGCACCATTTTCTCTCATCTTTACAATGTTACCAAGTACCTTTAAGAATCATCCTGCAATAAATTGTGGCATATCTGAGCCATGTAACATCATGTCAAAGACACTAATTTAATAAAACAGGAGTCTCCATTCAAATCGCTATGTATACGCATGAAACAGTAGGCATTTTGCTTGAATCTTTCATAATATTTCACAGACTTTCAAAAAAAAATTAAGCAGACTTTATCCATGTAGAAAGATCTTTTACAACAGTTTCAAGACTTACCTGTTTCATTTGCTTCATCACACTGCTGTCTAAAGATAACCTTCTTGTAATAGGTAGTGATTCGCGTCCCCTCATTGTGATCAACAATCCGCATCTTGTTTGGACGTTCTACTGTGATGACTCGATCCTCTCTGGTCGTTAGAACCTGGCGGATAAACAAGTTTTAAGGGAACCAATGAACAACACCAAACAATATCATTCTGTATCTCTTTTTTTT
>BEXV01001200.1:80926-92236 GCA_003118195.1 Hemicentrotus pulcherrimus
CTCCTTCTCCTGCTGCTTCTACATACCAATGATAAAAAAACAACATTGGTGATTTCCCCAATAATTAAAACCATAATAATAACAACAACCATAATGATAATAGTTATAATAACAAAAATAACATAAAATTATTCATAATAATAATGAAAATGGTAATAATGATAACATAATAATAAAATAAGCGTTGATAAGAAAATATAACCATTTCCATACGTATGTAGCAATATCAAAAAAACTAAATGAGAGGAAATACAATATTATAAGACGTAGTTAGACAAGGAAAAAGTATAAAAATGTATTAATCAAAGACAAGCTATTGTTGAAAATTTAAAAGGATCTTATCTGCACCAGAGGAAATACAAGACACTGCAAAGTTGCTTTAGTACCGTAATGGCAGCACAGCTAAAGCATGAGTAATAATCTCCAAGTTTAAAGCGCTTAAAGACTTAATTGTTATTCGCGCTATATACAAGCTGAGTATTAAAAAAAAAAAAGAGAATAATAATTATTATTATAATTATTACTATTATTCATTTTTTTTTAAACTAAAAAAATACATTTAAGTTTAAAGGGTACCTGTACATAGTGTATGTTTTATAACTTTGTATACATTGAAGAAATTGACAACTATAACTAGAGAAATATACATGATAATACCAATTAATATACACATTCAATGATTTAGGACAATATCAGAAGACGTAGTTATGCAGGGACAAAGTATAAAATTTACCGATCACAGACAAGCTATTGCTTAAGATTAAAAACAAAGTCTTATCTGCACCAGAGTCATTTATATCCAGAGTTTGGCCTACCCGGTTCTTGTTGGGCATAATATAGTGAAAACCACCCTGTTTTGGGGCAAGCAAAAACCGAAGAAATAAACATCATTCTGTGACAAACTGAATCCAAGCGAACGTCTATTCTGCTCGTGAATGCATTAAAAATATTATTGTTATAATGGTCGCCGCCCCCACAATTGCTACAAACGTTCGTGTGTTTAGTTATAGGCAACAATAGCAACATTTGCAAAAAAATTGGCATGTTAGGTTTGAATATTTTCATTTCGACAATATTGGTATAAATGTAGGATGGCCCTAGCCTGTCAATGAAAAATGAGACCCTTAACGTGCATCATAAAGTATATCCGCTATCAAATCCTTTGCCCCTGAGGCACTTAAAGCTTCTTCTAGTTCTGAGCAAGGGCCACAGGTCCTGTTCTTCCAGGCCATGAGGATTTCCATCAAGGCCTTCAGGTAGTCCTTGGAGTGTTTAACCAGGATGTTGTTGGCCTGGTTCGCCCCAACGCCTAATTTTTTGCTGAAGGATTCGAAGTTTACATTTGGAAATGCCTGCGAGATTTTGTCCAGTTGCTCCTGGGAGACGTTTTGGCTGATTCATGTTCCTCTGCCCCTGTTATTTGAAGTAAAGAAAAAAAGGAGACTAGTTTGAATGGAGGAGGACGGACAGACTGGCAAATAAAAAAAAACGAACAGGAAATTAGTTATTTTGGATAGACAAAGCACTATTTTACGTTATCAAATTTGTACATACAAACTAGTCTACTGTTTTTAGAAATGTTTCCATGATTTTTTTGTCAAACACCATTTAATAGGGGTCTCAAACAATAGCCCCCTTGTATCTTCAATTATAACATGGAATCAGTTGGACAGAATGGCAAGCTCTGTGAACCCCTGTGAATACATATTCAAACAATCTTGCAATATCGATTCCCAATCAAAGATAAAATGACAAGAGGAATTTTGTTTAGTGTCTCTATTCAGTTTTACTTTAATTCCTTTACCTTCTTAGCTTTTCAGCACATTTCTCTTTTAAAAATGAAACGATTGATTAATTATGCCGTTGCAGAACAAGTTGATAAAAATGTACTATCCATAAACATCCTTATTGCTATGAAAATTTCACCTGATGCTCTTTTGTTGTTCACTTTGTTTAGGACATGACATTTGTAATTTTCCTACTTGGAAAAATGTTTAATTGTCTGTTTTCTTAGCCCTGAATGTCAGACGACATATGCTTTTCAACATTTAAGAATGATTTCCTATATTTGATTATCAGTTATAAATGCATTTGTATTTTTAACGTTATTTAAGAGTGTATATTCAAATGCTACAAGAGATTATAGGCATTAATTTGGCATTTTATCCAGTAATTTACTATACTGTAACCTTTTTTTGTTGTTGTTGTAAATAAGTATATAACAACTTTGGTATCCCTAATGTCTTTCTTTAATAACTGAGCCTGATTAGTTTCTATAATTTGGTTATGAACTGTATTTGTTGCTTTTTAAAAGTCTAATACATACCGAAATATGCTTATACTTACTTTTCATCGGATTTAAAAACTAATTACCGTCTATACTAAAATGTTACATTCAGGTATAATAAATATGCAAAAACGTTTTCTTGAACGAAAAGCAAGGAAAAACAAAAGAAACAAATCATTCATTACGAGGATGCCGAATACCTTTTACATATGTTTATACATGTTTTTACTAATATTCTTTATTGCTGTTATGAATTTATGTTCATGATTTTGTTTGTATTATTATCATTATATGTATATAAATAAATATATTTGTTAAACTATTGTTCCTCATTATGTTTAACAGGGCCTCATAGAAGACCACCGATACTGATAATGACCGATATGTCTAAATATCTTGAATAAATAAATAAATACATAAATAAATAAAGGAATTTGAATAAATTCGGGAAATGGTAATAAAAGAAAAAAAAAAACCAGAACAAAACAAATAAACTAAACTAAGAAGAACACATTTTTTTTGTGATTCATAAAAGTAGCTTAAACTACTTCATTTGGTAGCAAATTCAAAAGAAAGGTGTAGTTGAATTCATAATACTAATTCAGTACCTTATACCTACCTTTTATCATGTTCTGCCTGGTTCGTAGCAATAGGAAGGTGATCGTCGGCAACGGACCTCAAATTGGATTCCGACAAGGCCTCACGAAGCTTCTTCACCTGGTCCGCGCTTGGAGTCTTGTGCTTCCATGCAAATAGCATATTCTTGGTGCCTTTAGAAGATACATTGCCATCACCCCGATTAGTAGCAAGAAACATGTCCACCTGGGGTTGTGGGAAACCAAGACGTAATGCCAGAGTCATCAGATTCCTGTTGTCACCCAGAGCCTCCCCTATCTCGTTCAATTTCAGATCCGTCAAAGACAGCATCCCTATTGGTAATAATAATGATAATAACAATAATACTATTTTTTAAAATAATATCAATAATATCAATTATATCCCGCAGACTAAGAATCTTGCAATCTGATTGGTCTAAACGAGGTCACATGATCAATGATCTCCTTGCGATAGGACTTTCTGTACAGTAATTTTTTTGCTGCTGCTCCACTTGCCCATTGAATAAGCGAGGCAAATTAAGTAGGTTACACGAAATGTCAATGTCAATGTCAGTGTGAAATGATCGACTGTATTACATGTTATGCTGTGTTTTGTAAAATCTAGCTGAAGCTAAACTGTTTGCAGAATCAGTTGTTTTGATTATGTAAAATTCACTTTAAATAGACCTTATTGCAGATGTGGGATATAAAACAAATATTAACCTCCTTTACTCGGGTAATGGATAAAAACTATCGTCGCCTCGGTGATATCGGGGCTACCATCATTCCTCGCCTTGCGGCTCGGGATGAGGGAATCCCCCGAGATCACATCGGCGATGATAGTTTGTACCATTAACCTCGTAGTCGATTAATATTTGCTTATTATAATAATAATGATTTCAATAATTATATCAATCAAAATAGTGGTTTCTTATTAAGCTCAGGAATATCTTTGGGGCTACAGTCACTACCTTAGCTTTAACATGACTGCCATTATGCCGCTGTAGAATTTCGAGGATTCGATTCCTGGCAAGTACCAATTTAAATCATGTTGTTTGATTTTGGCAAATGTTCATTATTGCATTGCCAAGGAAAATTACCGCTGCGGCGTGACTTAAACCCTAAACGATAAGTGATCAACAGTCCGGTGATTTTGATAAGATGACAAATTTAGGGACATAAATATACAAATATTCGAAGGTTAGAAATTACAATTTTTCGCTATTTGCTATTATCAATATTAATCAACATACCTGAACCTGCAGTACTACTGTCTGCCATGTCTCAGAAGTTATGCTTATTATATGTATGCTCTTAATTGTCTTTGTCAGTCTGAAATCATGAAGGAAGAAAAGTTATATTGTATATACAGTTATACACAGTATACAGAGCGATACGGCAATGAATCTCGAGTCCATAAAAGACAGCAAATGACAAATAAAAAGAGAACAAAGTCGCATTCACCCACGCAAAGACTCAGCGATGTGCCAACGAGGACGATGGGGGCGTTGTTACATTTTGTGAGGGGTAAGAGGCAGGGGATATGTGCAGTGGCGAAGCACGAGTCCATAGATTTATGGGGCACTGAAACGATAGGGGGGCGCACTGGCTTCCTCGGAAAAAGAAATCCTAATTTATAAGGACATAGTAACGGGAGTTGCAATTTCCGTCATGATATTATAATTATGAGTTGTTAACCCCCCCCCCCTCCCCCAGGAAAGGGTTAGGCCACTATAGGGCTGATTGGATGTTAGTTCACAACAAATATAGTTCATTTTGTATATGTGCATGGTCAGCAGATGCACTTATTTTTTTAATGTGCCGGGATGAGTTGAGGGCATTTTGAGGTTTTGGCCATCTATTACCTGGTATGTGTCAGGAATTGAGGGCATTCTTATGTTTTGGTAGTTTATTACCTGGTTTGTAGAACTCTAGCTGATGGTTTAAGGACACCTACCCACTGGACAATAATCCCTCCCTGATAACCACCCCCAGGACAACCATCCTCCAGGACAACTACCTTCGGACAACAAACCCTCAGACAACTATCTCCAGACAACTATCCTAGGGGGCCATTGTCTGGGGGTAGTTGTCTGGGAGTAGTTGTCCGGGGGTAGTTGTCCGGGAGTAGTTGTCCAGGGGTAGTTGTCCGTGGGGTACTTGTCCGGGGGGTAGTTGTCCGGGAGTAGTTGTCATAGGGGGTAGTCGTCCTAGAGGTAGGTTGCCCTAGAGGATGGTTATTCTAGGGGTGGTTATCCGGGATGGATTTCCAGGGCGTAGTTGTCCAGAAACAGTATGACGTTTGTTATCGTGGTTATGTTTGGCAGTAGGTCCTGATGTTAAAGAGGAATTAACCTCGAACTACATGTTAATTTGAGTTTGTAGGCCACTTAAAGGGATTGGGTAACTTTATCCCAGATTGTGAAACAAAATCCTGGATTTATCTGATGCCGCAATGAAAGTTATAAACCCCATGACTTTTACAAGCCAATCGCCTGTCCGATTATCAAAATATATTTACACTACAGTCTATTGGGGAAAATTTGTATGGTAAACCGGTCGCTCGACGATTTTTAATTTTTTGAGACCCTTCATGATCATTTTGAAGCGCAATTGTATTAGGCCTTCAATATAACACCATATCGCAGACATTGATAACACGTAGGGTCACGCATCTCATATTCAACATTGTTAAACGATGGCTTTAACTCTTATCATGCCACAGGGGTAATCCCCATTGTGCCAAGCCCCAAATCTCCCCGTGCCAAGTTTATTGTAAGATAATCTGATTAACGCGATGGTTCTATAAATAGCGCGTGCAGAACACACATCACACTAAAACGAGCATGAACAATAACTGCTGTTACGAACGCGTGCAAGCATGCACTAGGCAGCGAATCAATGGCTCACTCGCATGTACAAAACACTATTACGGTAGCGTGCATGCGACCTTATGGCAGGTTATGAGTTAAAACATTATCTGAAAAATATAATGCATCATACATTTGACCAAAGGGAAGACGTATCTCTTCTTCAGAACCCTTCGTCATTCGCGCTCTGAGAATTTTCAGAACACCGCCATTGCACTTGCGCACGGCCCGTTCTGTGACGTATCGCATATATTTGACTGAATCCTGTCGATTAAGAATATAATAAACTATAGCTCAAGAACTAACTTTATATATTCTGAGAGAGTTAGTATATATTCTTGCCCATCAATCTACAAGGTTCCCCAGCACAATGTAAGAGAGCGGCATAAAACAAGAGTAATGTACAGTTTCTCAGCACGACGTGGGCATCGCCATTTTCTTGTCTTTTATCAAGTAAATGTATTAACATTTATAGATGATTTCTTTCCAGGTGTGTGTGGTGATGAAGCAATTCATTCACATGTTATTACATTTAGTGTACTAAAATTGCCTAAACGCAAATTTCACTAATAAGTCGATGACGCTCACTATTTAGACGACCGCTACCACAACTATCAAGCTGGGGTGAAGTTTTCTCATTTATGAAATACATTTGTCAACTGCTATAGTTATAGTTATAATCGTTATATTCTCAGCTATGAGTTTTCATCATTGAAAAGTAAAGGTTTTGTTAGTGATTTAAAAAGTCTTTCCAAATAACGCTTGGTGCATAATACATGTATAAGTTCGACTGGTACGTCACATTTTCAAGAAAATGACTGCACCTATGTCATGCTAAAAGGCATCAAATCTTCATTTATATATCTCGTGTTCATTTCCGTAGGGAATATTGTACATCAAAGGGCAGGAATTTTATATATTTTTTTTCAGAATACCTACACTTATTCTATGGGGTGAGGTTTCCTTTTCAGACAACTATTGTTTACATGGTACGAACAGATATCTATTTTAGAAAAAAGTTGAAATGTCTCTAAACAAAATGTTTTGATTACAATATCAAAATTTCCCATCAAAGTATAAACAAGCTGTTTTGTAAAATAGAATAGGCCTAAACGGAGTCCACTAACACTAAAGACTATGTGGTTCCATTCATCGCTTAAATATAAACATAACGGGAAGTTTTAACAAAAATACTGTATCTGGATACAGTATGTGGATTGTGGACCCTAAATGTACCCGAATTGTTTGCATTTGTTCAGTGGTAATAATGCATGCATCCATATGAACCACATGGGATTGCAATTGCATGAACGTATTTAGAAAGGGGCCTATGAACTACCTCGAAAAGGGAATGAATTCTATTTGAACCAGGAACATCGATGTGCCAAATATCTGTATCCAATAGGCGGTTTTGTAGGGTAAAGTACGAGTTACTCTTTTGTCTGAATTTCAATGATAAGTGTGGTTTGAGAGGATGAACACCAAATATTAATTGTGTCCATGCGGTTCATCGCTCGAATGAAAATTGTGTTATGACCATAACATAATAATGTTGTATATCTCTCAAACAGTATGCTTGTCTTCCAAAAGGCTATGTAAATGGCTATGATATTATCTTTCACAGTAGGGAATGCCATTTATGTCGTAGCTGAGTGGGTACGGGCTTAGATCTAAGGCATGAACCCAATCAAATAGTGAAGAAATTAAAACAGAAAAGAGAGAGAAAAAAACGAATGATAGGGAGGAGAGAGAAGGTCACGTAAAGTACAGCACTCCATGCATACATGGATATACTCGATATAACCGTTCTCTCATATTTCGTCCATCCATCCTTGACCGGTAACCCCACCCTTCCTCCGTAAAACTAGCACCGCCCCTCCCCCCTCCCCCCTTGGCTAGAACCACATAATACGCAATGGTGATTGCCAAGTTGACCGGCCAAATTGATCTTTCATATAAGTCTATTCTTTATATCAATTAAAGAAACAGTGTTTTCCGTATCGTCATGAGCAAACCATTATTATTTTAATGAAATACAATTTCTCGTCATCATAATAAGGAGAAACAAACTAGAACACGATACGATGTTTTATCAAATACTTATTAATTCAAAAAACGCGAAATCGACAGTTCATTAAATTGCAGTTAAAGCGAGGGTGAAGACCCCCCAAAATACTCATTTTGCCAAACTTGAACTGAAATCAAGAAGCGTGGGAAAGAACACACCTTACATTGGACTTTGATCTTGTTTTTATGGTTGAGGAAAGCAGAATATTGAAAAGATAAAATGTGACGGAATACATAACACTTTGTTCACTAAAAAGATCCATATTGTGCCGGTATTATTACTGTGAATCAAAAATCATTTGGGAAACCCCAAGGCACTCATTGCAAAACTCGACCTTCGCATGCGTTTAAAATCACCAGATGCCTTACTCTTTGCACACGAGTGTTATTTATAGAACTATAAAACCAGCAACGAATACAATTTCTCTGGTGTGATCGCTCTATTCAACTAGATATATTAGATCATTTTATGAATCATGCATGGCAAAATTGCCGCTTTCTAAAGTGAGAAAAACTAAAGAGAACATCCCAGGTATTTATGAATGTGTCTATTTGAAATACAGGAACCAATGTGAATAGCATATACATATATCTTCCGACAGGAGTCATAGCCATTATTTTGATCTTGATAGAGAGGGTAATGCTCAAATCCTTTTTAGAATACAGGCCTTTATTCATAACTCTTTTACCAAAAAATATTGTATCTGGCACTTCAATGTATATTCTCATTTCACTAAGTCTGTATTTTCCCTTTATAAATCAAGTTGAAATCCGATAGAACCGAAAACAAATTATTAGTCTTGCCGTTGATATGAAGCAGAAAAACTGATAACTAACCGAGTGGAGATTTTTGGGAAGGGGTTGCATTGATGTCTATATTTCTAGACACTCATGGTCAAGGGAAATGCAAACGGATAATCCTCGGGTTTAAGGAATGTGATATATATGTCAAATTAAAAAAAAAATAAAAATGCATGCTCATATCGCTCCCACCAAGCCAAGTGGAAGGGTTTTCATCTGGCATTGCCCTCATAGAGAGAGAGAGAGACACACACACACACACACAGACAGAGATAGAAAGAGAATGAGAGAGAGAGAGAGAGAGAGAGAGAGACACACACACACACACACACAAGCGCGTATGTGTGTCTTTATTATGCGTGTGTGTGTATGGGATAAGGACTTTATTATTTGACAAAGAGCTAAAAACGGTACGATAAAATTAACATAATTTAATAATGTATATTATACATTACATAAAACTTCCCTGTACATGTTTCAGTTATAATATGTATTTCCTGAACACGATGGCTGCGTCTATTTAGCCTTTTGTATGACTAATACATTTTCCCGCATAATGAAGCGACCGATTCATCATCATAATTGATTACTCATGCAGGATCTCATTAAGCAAAATATTGTCTGGTTTGTTTGTTCTCATTCATGAAAAAACATTGCTGTCTGTAATAAGAAATGACATATTAACATAATCGATATGATATAAGGACCGTGCGATGATGTTAGTACAAACACTATCATCCTGACGTATCCTTCCAATATTCATTGGACATGTACTACAGTTTGAATCTCATTTATTGGGAAGGAAGAAGAAATGAAGTGGGTTAAGCTGCAATGACATTTAGGAGGTTTTAAATGTTTTACTTTCTTTTAATTTAGCGAAATATTTTCATTTGATTAAAAAGTGAACCTCATCTGAAATACTCGTTACTACATTTTCTATAATTATTGAATCGAGTCCGATTCTGAACAAACATAATAGCTAGCCATCTGCACAACTGCGGCATGCATGGCGGGAAATATTTCTTTGTGTTGCCATGGTCTCCGATCACCGAAAGCATCCAATTATTCATTAAGAGAAAGGGCCCCTGCTAATCATTAGATACGTACAATATACAGTGTGTCCCAGAAAAAATGAAACCGACAGTTATCGATGGTTTATTCAGGGATCCCTGGTTTATCTTAACTTAATCACAATTATGAATGATAAATGACACATATTTGTAAAGCTTAGATCCTCCTCTTTTATTTAAAGCAACTGATGCATTTCCACGCATGAGTGATAAAAAACAATTTGTAGAAAGGGTACAAAAAAGTAATTTGGCGAACGGTTTCTGAATCTGAGCCAGGAATAACAAAAATCTAAATGTCTAAGGTAATGCTTGCATTTCCCTTATTTTAGTAAACGAAATCGTTTTCACTAGCTGCCTGCAGTACCGTGTGAGTACCCCCCAAAAAAAGGTTTACACCTAGGAAACTTTCCTAATTATTATTTAAAAAAAATCATTTATGAAGAGTAACTTATCATACATCTTAAAAAAGAGTGTTTTATCCCAAATCATTTGATATCATTTATGTGTGCTATGTGTTCACGCTTGAATGAACAGAAAGCATTGTTTGCGAGAGTGCAAAAATCGACTTGCGCCACAGTGATGCGTCAGTACAATATGTATTATGTTGGGATTAGCAGAGTGAGATAATAAATTGAATGTACCAAATGAGATGCATTGCATTCACTTTTTGCAGAAGCAAAATCACACACACACACGCACACACAGGGGGTTGGCTCAAACTATGGTCACGACTCACAGCGGCGACCGACCGACTCTTAGCCTGCTCGGTCGCCGCTGGGCGTAGCATCTGCGGGTGCCTCGGGTACCTACTCGAGCGTTTACCGTCGAGTGATTTAGGTCAAAATCGAAGCCGCTAGGTCAAATGCCGCCGATTATGAACTCGCCGTCCAGTGATCGACTGATCTCCCAGCGGCGACCGCTCGGCGGCCTTTGACCCAGCGGCTTCAATTATTGAACTAAATCGCTCGACGGCGAACGCTCGATTAGGTCGGCTACTCCCTGGGCACTGAGCGTATTTTGGCGGCGAGTAAAAAGTGAGCAGGCGCCGCCCGATTTTTTTAGGATGTTCTTGAAAATATGATAAGAAGTGAAAGCGGCGACCGACCGATTTCCAGCCTACTCGATCTCCGGAGAAGTCGAGCAGGCTGTATTGCCCGAATTATGCCTGAGCGGTGCCCTGCGATATTCCGTCTGTCGCTGGTCGATTTAAGGTCAAAATTGGGCGTAATCGGGTAACTTTTTTTGGACCGCGTCCTGGTAGTGACCGACAAATGACCCATCGATTCCCGGTATGTGTCTCACCGGCTGATTTTTAATCACGGCCGGTGATCTTTGCGTGTCTCGTAGGCGTACCTGCGTCGGTCCGCGGGCCGTGAATTTCTCACGGGCAAGCTGGGAATATATATACCTATGTCTGCATTTTGTTATCCTGATTTAAATATATTTCAATTCAAAGTAAAATAAAATATATATATATATATATATGCGGCTTCCCCAGGCTGGTCATCAACAACACTTTTGCTGTACATCTGAGAGGCCAACAAGGTCTACTCTATGATGCCATTGATTCCACCCCCGCCCCCCCCCCCCCCCCCCCCCCCTCTCTTTTTTTTTCTTTT
>BEXV01001200.1:93011-114286 GCA_003118195.1 Hemicentrotus pulcherrimus
CTTCGATGACAAGAAATACTTTAGCATTTCGAGGCGCACTTATGAGATCACTTCATCTCATAGCCAGATTGTTAGTATGATTAGTTGTATTTCATTGTGACCAAACGCTATTAAGATAACTGTCTTTTGTTTGGGTTTTCATCAAAATTTCCATTGGGAACTTAAAGGGTGACTAACTAACAAATTCATTTTGACTTGTGTTGATCTGCAATAATGTATACATCACATATGTACATTTATGTCATATATTTTATATACGATTTGTTTATTACGTTTGTTCTACATGCAAAGCCCCACCCTCTACACAAACCCTCGAAAAGCAATGCCAGACAGTCATCAGTCAGCTAGATGTAAATGAATAAAAGACATTGGTATGTCCCTTCCCGTCAACTGACTGAAGTTTGAATTTTACATCACTGGGCGATATCAACCATTGATCATCGATGGCTCACGTTTCTACTCTGCTTAGGTTTGGGTGCCACAAGGTTCCGTCGTCGGGCCTGTACTGTTCATATGTTATACGAGACCCTTAGAGGACATCATTCATTCCCAGGGTTTCTCATTGATGTTTTATGCCGACGACACCCAACTATATTTTACTATTAAGACCGGACAATTTGTTCAAATGATACAGAAACTAGATGACTGTCCTCGTATCATTCGTTCCTGGTTGACTGAAAACGTTCTGCTCTTGAACGACAACAAGATGGAAGTGCTACATCTGTTCTCCTATCAAAGAAATATCATAGAACTGCCTCCGATTCGAATTACAAATCGTTCTATAATTTCCTCCAAAACAGTTGTTAACTCTGAGAAAAATTGGTAACATTCGTAAATTCCTCTCCAAGTCATCATCAACTGATATCCTCGTCCACGCATTTATCACCTTACCGTTGTAATATCCTGCTAGTATACGATTTTATTACATTTAACAATAATAGCAATTGTTAAATTCTATTTGCTCAGACATATAACTTTCCTTTTCTCATGCACATCAATAGATTTTTAAAATTTTAACCAAACCACTATAATATTACGTTTGCAAAATACACTTTTATTCAATTTACTCTCAGATTTCCTCAAACTGTAAACATATTATAATCGGTGTTTTATTTGTCTCATTAGTGTTCATTTTTTTAAAACAACAAATGTATGCCATTGCCAATTATTAGGTGGACTGTCTTCGACATTGTTTTCGTTAGAAATTTCTTTCTGTAAGAATTCTTATTTATTTTTCCCCACTTTTTGTGGCCAGGATAACCCAAGATTGGTACTGTCAATTTCTTACAATTTTGGCACAGTCATAAGGCATTGTCATAAAACGTGACAGCAACATTTTTAAGGTCATCAGATCCATATGACGTCATCCAGGCGCCATTTTGTTTGTTTTTTGTGTGGAAAATCTCAAATGATCATAACTTCTAAACTGAAAGTCGTTTCTCATTCATATTTACCATGATCAGGGTCAATATCAGTCAGGTCAATTTCAGTTCAATAAACGCGCGCAAATATGAAAATGACCACTAATAATGGAATGAGTATCCGTTTAAAATACATGTCCGTACGCGCGAGATCTTGTTATACATAGCTTATATAGGAAATAACATGCTTATACAAAATCCATTATAGCTTTTACGGAAGTACACATAACCCCAATTTGTTTTGTATATTTGGATAGAATATGAGTTGGAGAAATGATTTCAGGTCTCATTTGGCCATTATATATATCGTGACATCATCATAATGGCCTTGGAACTCAATAAACGAATTTGCATATTATGACGTCAGCAAATCTATGGAAAATCGATTGAATCTCTGTCGATAATCATTAATTTACATCCAAAGTTAAATATGTTGTAGCTGAGGCAATTCTCTCCTTGATTAGTGCCCATTGTTTTTCATTTTGATGACGTCATCATAGCGAAAATTTAAATTAAAGGCGACATGTCAGAATTTTCTTAATTTGCGTGTTATGTCCATGGAAGGGGAATTTCGTTTACATCATGAATCTACATTACAATATTCTTTGAGCACTATCTAGCTTATTTGTGCTCTATTTTCTCCCAAATTCTGGTATGTAATAGCTGAAATTATACACCTCACTAAAGGAATCTAGCCATCTGATTGGTCGAAAGAGCAGTCATAAACTTTAACTAATCCTGTAAAATTGCCCGGTAAACTTCCAGTTATTGGAAAAATAGTTCAGCCACGGTGAAATACCGATAGAGGATACCGTACGTTTGCGAAGAATTGGTCGGTATTTTTAGCACAGTGCACCGTTACGGCAAATAAGGCAAAAATGGCTGAAGAAACTCTCCCAAGAATTCAACTTCTTGATAAAGATCAGATGCAAGACTTGCCGACAGCAAAAACACCAAAAAGGGTACGTAAAATTGTCCATATATATATATATATTCAAAATAGATCTAGTAGATCTAGATTAGATCTATTTTCCGGGAAATAGCACAATTTTAACCTTCCCTTGAGCGTATAAAAACAACTATTTCTCTCAAAGCAGTCATTAATACTATACTATGGGCTATAAAAATTGTGTACTTTGTTTTTTAATCAGATGTTTGGATCATGTCGAAATAATCACTTGAATGTTGAAATTGCGACTATGCCAAGGCCGTGTGTCAGGTTTGCATGTTAAGTCTATGAGAAATATTTTGGACCATTGGTTAAAGCCGAAGTCCACTTCGATTTTTAAAAATTATAGCTTGTTGTAATTTAATCAAAGGTTAAATCTGACAAATATTACGGGCGTACTTCAATCAAGTGATTTGTAAGGGCGATTTTTTTGTCTTGGTTATTTCGAGCAAAATAGTTAAATTGCTGTACGGATGTGACCTGTGCTTCTCAAAACGTAAGTGACAGCAGTACATATTTTGACAATGGTCTATTTTCGTAATGTAACCAAATTAAATGCATACGTCTTTGTGAAGTGCCTATGTAAAAACTTTTTCTTTCACCTGATAAGAATAATATTATTCATATCAGGTGAATTAAATAGTTTGTATCGAGCACCATTTTCCAAAATCAAGTTATATATGGGCTTTTTAGATTTTTTAGCTATCTAATCAGCTCAACTTTTCAGTGGAGTGAAATTTTACTTTAAAGCACTTGCCTCCCATTCAATCGACCCAGGCTCGAAGGTTTGATTTCCAGTGGGTTGATTTTGTTTGTGGTTCCATTTTACATATGATTTGATCACCTTCCTCGACTGTCATAACATATATAAACAAAAACAACTCAATAGAATGCCTAATTTTGCATGTTATTTCTCTGGGAGAGGATTGTCAAAATTGTGTGTGCAACCCTATGAGAAATCGGATTCCTTTACATGGAATAAACCTATATAAGGTTAATCTCCAAAGTCTAAAACAATATCAAATCATCCAATTTCTACGATGCTAGTCTCATTTCCGGACATTTATACTTTTTCCAGCTATTCAGTTCAGTTATATGCAATGTTTAACTTTCTCTCTCACGGACAGTTTACAATCTTTTCTCTTCTCTATAGAATAAATATTGAATTCTATTTATGCTGGAAATATTTAATGCATCGTACACCATTGCATTTCTCTCTCTCTCTCTCTCTTCTCTTCTCTTCTCTCTCTCTGTCTTGCTTTTTCTTCCCTCTCTTGTTTTGCCCCCCTCCTTCTTTTGATCTGTCTCTGCATCTCTCTCTCTCTCTCTTTCGATCTCTCTTTCTCCACTATTTTACACCCCCTCTTTCTCTTTGTGCCTCACTCTACCTCCTTTGCCTTGCCTCCCTCTTTTTCTATTGCTCTGAGGGAAGCAGATTAATTAAAACATAAAATTAGAATACATAATACTTTGTTCACTAAGAAGAACCATATTGTGCCGGTATTATTACTGTAAAGCAAATATGAAAGGTGCCAGGTTGTTGAACATGTGTCTAAGTTAACAACAATAGTGGGCATGGTAGACACCTGGCATGCGCCCGACGAGTATCCCAGGCTACAATGGATTTTTTCCTTTTTTCCCCCATGCATTTCAACATGTTTTTCGGAGGGCAGCTGCACTACCGCTGTTCGGAGGAAAAAGTGCACAAGACTTCATGCATAGCTGATTGTCAAAGAAACGGGGTTAATGGTGAAATCCAAAGAAGATCACAAATATGTCAACTAAATTATCCCTAGAAACTGGTAAGCTAACAGATGGCCATTGTACAAGTTTTATGTCAACTACATATCGGGTGATTTATAAAAAAAAATACAAATACAACCACCTCCATAGCAGCTGGGATATACGAGAGCTTCGCCGGAAAAATAACGTTTTAATGACGTCACTATATGGACCAACACTGCCCAAGCAGACGACATCCTATAGAGATGAACATAATTGAAAGCTATCATTTCTCAAATTATAATGAGTTCAGTGTATATAAATGTAATGGCATGTCAAACCATTCAAAAGGGGATATGACCCGATTCTCATAACTAAAATATTTAGCTTGTAAATACACAGGATACGGGATAATTAACAATCAAAGAACCCAGACTTTCAAATTGAAAAACCATCGGAATGAAATTAAGGACGGCATTTGTTCCCTCTTGAAACGCCGAACATACCCCGGTGTGTGCAGCTAAATTTACGATGGCGTCTTATTTTGTTTACAAGCGACAGATTCTTTTATTTTTGTATCGCTGCATTTGTCATCAAAATAAAACTATGCGCGGGGATTAGAGTGAGGCAATAGATCATACATTTAGCCTCACGGTAGTAAAGTAAGAGAAAGAACTCAATAGAAGATGAAAACACAGGCACTGAAAATGTGTGAGATGTCATGTGACATGGTCTGCTTGTGCAAGTCATGTCCATACTGTGATCTCACACATCTCAGCAGCGTTGGGAGAGCTCTTCAGCTGCTACGCCGGGGCTGTATTTAAGCGTTTTGTAATTTATAATAATCATTACTTCGAATGTTTCCAAGCATTGAATTTATAACCTTGTCGAATCAAAGTTTCAACATCGCAATAATGAAAATAGAGTTTGTTTTTATAATCAATGAATATCTACTTGCATTTCCATGATTTTGAAAGTCTTTTGTCAATTCCGCTTTTTGCTACGGCATGCAGCCAGTGAAAACGAATTCGTTTGATAAAATCATGGAAATGCAAGGTCTACTAAAAAAAAAAAAACTGTGTTATTCCTTTTCATTTTTCCTGATTGAGGTGTCATATGAAAGGGCAGAAACTCAACTTTCTAGAAATGTATTTTTTTCTTTGAAATTCAGATTCATTTTAATCACTCATGCGTGAAATATGCATCATATGAATTGCATCAAATGAAGGAGGAGGATCTAAGCTTTACAATATGTGTCATTTATCGATCATGATGAAGATTAATGTATACTGGTGTTAAATAGGTTGACATGGAGCTAATCTAGGCGGACTTTAAGATGATCCAACGGTTTTCAGTGCAAGATTAATCCATAGTGGTGTTAAAGTGGTTGACATGGAGCTAATCAAGACGGACTTTTAGATGATCTAACGGTTTCCAGTGCAAGATTAATCCATACTGGTGGTAAAGAGGTTGATATTACTGGAGCTAATCAGAGCATGACATTTTGGCGTCAGTTTGGGTCTTTTGTTATGTGCAAAATTCTACATGAGACAAAGAAACGGCCATGAATAAAGGCAAACAAAGAAAGTTAAGTTTTTGTGCAATGGGTCTGTTTATTTCATTCAAATTAGAAATACAGCTGAATAATAATGCATACGGGTTCGATACATGCATGTATGATAACTTAGCGTATAAAGGACACAAGATTGAGGAAAGCTCGTGGAAGATTCCTGACATAATTAACATTTACCACCGGTAGAGGGTGGGGTGGGTCAACAGTTTTATAAGTGTTTTTTATTTTTGTAGATGTCATCAATTTATTGTAAGTTCTTTTTAAAATTCAATTTTCGGGACGATTTTGTCGTATTAAAAAAGTTGAGTAGGCTATCCAGCCATTCACTATATTCTCAATTTTATATGAACTTATAATTGTTTATATTGTTGATATTGTTTTTTATATTGTGATTGTGAAAATAACTACCATACAATACCCTTACTTTAAAGTAACAAGTAACTCATAAACAAAAAGATGAGTTGTGGTTTCATTTTCCTTATCAAAAATCACAAGCCACCTAGCTATGATGATTGGTCATCAAATTTTTTTTTAGATTTACATATTTATTTATTTATTTGTATTTTAAAAAAGCATATACAAATTGCAACGGAGGACAAAGAATTTGCATGTGTGATAGCTTCCACATTTGGGAAACCTTCAGCGAAATAGGTGAACATTTTGAGCCTAACTCGAAAAGTAAAAAATGTAACTAAAATTTTTTGATATTTCCATTATTCAACCCATGCCAAACAAATCAATTTCTTAGACCCTTTTATGTCATCCATACCAAATTTGTCCAAGAAATGAAATATCTTTCTATTGAAAAGATGACAATTTTGATTCTTCTCACATGGCATATTGAAATTGTGACATTAGGAGTATTAAATGGAAAACGCCGTTTAAAGATGAAGTTGAGTTCTGGTCATGCGATTGCATTGTGAAAGAAACGGTGTGGAATCGACCAGAAAAGGTTGCAATCTAGCATATAAGAATTTGTGTGTATTGCAAGGTTCTGGAATCATCAAAATGATAAGAAATTTGGTAAAGTTACAAACACTGTACACAGAAAGATGTATATGGGACTACACGAACACGTGGCGAAAAAATCCCCCCCCCCCAGTTTTACGATAAACATGACATATTTAGAATATGAAGGCATTTGAAGAGCCATGCTTTTAAGGGAACATGTCTTATCTGATGTTCTTCCACACTTGCATAATGAAAAATGATAAAGTTCACGAATTATTTTTCACCTCTTCCCACAACTCAACCTTCTCTTTAAAACATTTGGGAAATCTCTCCAATGGTATTCGTCAGTTAAAATAATGTAATCGTCTATGCCTTTCAGTGATACCAGTTTATTTATTTATTTGACATAAAACTTCGTAAGCTTCGAAAAACAATTAACAAACTGCCAAAATATAAGAAATCAACGCAGTTTCCGGTGACATCGACTTATCCTCTAAGAATTTCCCTGGAAAATCACTGATAATGGGTGTTTCTCAGCAAGATGCCCCAACTTGACAGCAACCAAGGCTTCCCAGAGCTTCCTCGCCTGGACAGCGCCAGGAGTCTTGTTCCTCCATGCAGATAGCATATTCTTGGTGCCTTTTGAAGACACTTTTCCATCAACTCGATTTGTAGCAAGAAACACGTCCACCTCAGATTCGATGAAACCAAGATGGAATCCCAGAGCCGGAAGATTATCATTGTCACCCAGAACGTCCCCTATCTCGATCAATTCCATGTCCGTCAAAGGTGTGTTCCTGCCTGGTTTGATAATAACAATGATAATCATAATCATAATAATAATCATAATAATACTAATACATGTTGTAGTAATGATACTCATAAAGTAGTAATACTATTAATGACAATGATGGGTTCTTATTATATAGGTTAGGTTTGTCCGCCCCTGACGCTACACATTTATTACTCTGGCTTTAACATGACTGCTTTTATGCCGCCCTAGAATTTCGAAGATTAAATTCCTGCCAAGTACCCATTTAACACATTTTGGTCGAGTATGGCAAATGTTCATTAATATATTGTCAAAGAAAATTAGTGCCGCGGCGTGACTCGAACCCAATACCATAAGTGATCATCAGTCTGGTGTTTTAAGAGAGATGTCCAATATACAGGAACATAATAATTGATATTTAATAATTACAAATTTTCGCCATTTGCTATTATCAATATCAACATACCTGAACCTGTAATAGTACTACTGTCTGCCATGTCTCAGAAGTTATGATTATGATATGTATGCTCTTGTCTTTGACAGACTAAAATCGCGACAGACGAAACGTTATATCGTATAACAAAATTTATACACAGTATACAGAACGATATGGCGTTGATTCTCGAGTCCACAAAGAAAGCAAATGGCAAAGAGAACAAAAACCCATTCACCCACCCGAAGACTCAGCGATCTGCCTACGGAGAGCAGCGGCAAAGGCAAGCATCATTCGACTTTTGTACGGGATACACATTAAGTAAGGATCGCTTTAGCGCTTTAACCTCGGCAGCTTAATCAAATGATAATAAAACATTCGAANCCTTTTGCTCTCTCTGTTTCTCTTTAACTTGTTATTCCATACGTACAGTTGGTAAGAGTCATTTTTGATGACAACATTAAACATATATTCTTTTGGTTTTATCTTCCCCTAAAAATCAGTATTCGCTATAGTAGGAGTGTCGTGGTCGAGTGGTTTAAAGCGCTTTACTGGTTATGCAAAGGTCGAGGGTTCGAATCCCGACAAGACCTGCACTTCCTGCTCTCCACCCAGGTGTTAAATGTGTACCCGATAGGACCGTCATTGTTGGTCAAACAGTTTTTGAGCGTCAAGTATCGCCTGGCTGGAATGCTCCCCAGGAAGTGGAGATTGTGCACACAGTGTGTGCAGGCAAGTATCCAATGACCAGGGTATATCTGTAAAGCACTTAGAGACATTCGTATTAAGCACTATAAAAAACCGGAATATTATTTTAGTATAGTGTGACCAACTCGTTGCTCTCTACACATTAAGTCAATAGGGACTTTTAGATTTGCGCGGACTGATACGTGTGACGTCCATTCAAGGCAGTGCATTAAAAGGACGTCGATCGTAGCAATCCCCATTGTCTTCGTGCGAATCTAAAAGTCACCAGTAATACCTTTTCCACTCACCATGGGTGTTATCAGAGGTAGTTATCAATGGCTCTGTGAACGGTCTTTGAATAGCGCCACCTCTTTATTCATGGGCATTATAATAAAATATTATAGCTGTCATTGACCTAATTTGTGCACCATTATGCCATGTATTTAATTAATCACACAGTGCCGGTAAATTAGCAGATAAAGTGAAATAAGCAACAATTGCCCCAATGTTTCAAAAGTGGAGTAAATGAACAAGTTAGCAACTGCAGATCTATCTCAGTACTCGTTGTTTTCTCCAAGTTTCTAGAACGTATCATTGACAACAGAACCTATAGTTTTTTAGGAAAACAAATGTGTCGCTTTGTAAATCAATTTGGCTTGCGGAAAGACCACTCACTTCAACTCTCACTTTTGAAACATACCAACAAAATAATTGATGCATTCGAAGATAATTCACTCGCTAATATATATCGGTGTATCTGTCAAAGGCCTTTGTTGACACGATCAACCATAATATTTCATTATGTAAACTCAATTACTACGGCATTCGTGGAATCGAACATGATGTTTTTTCTAGCTACCTTAGTATTGGTCATCAATGTACTATTTAAAATTCTTAACTGTCTCACTTCAAAGAAATTAAATGCAGGATGCACCAGAGTTCATTGTGAGACCCCTTACTTTTCATACTGTTTTAAAATTATATTTTAATACCAATCATCCAACAAGAGGAAATAAAGGAAACNTGTCTTTTGTTTGGGTTTTCATCAAAATTTCCATTGGGAACTTAAAGGGTGACTAACTAACAAATTCATTTTGACTTGTGTTGATCTGCAATAATGTATACATCACATATGTACATTTATGTCATATATTTTATATACGATTTGTTTATTACGTTTGTTCTACATGCAAAGCCCCACCCTCTACACAAACCCTCGAAAAGCAATGCCAGACAGTCATCAGTCAGCTAGATGTAAATGAATAAAAGACATTGGTATGTCCCTTCCCGTCAACTGACTGAAGTTTGAATTTTACATCACTGGGCGATATCAACCATTGATCATCGATGGCTCACGTTTCTACTCTGCTTAGGTTTGGGTGCCACAAGGTTCCGTAGTCGGGCCTGTACTGTTCATATGTTATACGAGACCCTTAGAGGACATCATTCATTCCCAGGGTTTCTCATTGATGTTTTATGCCGACGACACCCAACTATATTTTACTATTAAGACCGGACAATTTGTTCAAATGATACAGAAACTAGATGACTGTCCTCGTATCATTCGTTCCTGGTTGACTGAAAACGTTCTGCTCTTGAACGACAACAAGATGGAAGTGCTACATCTGTTCTCCCATCGAAGAAATATCATAGAACTGCCCCCGATTCGAATTACAAATCGTTCTATAATTTCTTCCAAAACAGTTGTTAACTCTGAGAAAAATTGGTAACATTCGTAAATTCCTCTCCAAGTCATCATCAACTGATATCCTCGTCTATGCATTTATTACTGTTGTAATATCCTGCTAGTGAACGATTTTATTACATTTAACAATAATAGCAATTGTTAAATTCTATTAGCTCAGACATATAACTTTCTTTTTGTCATGCACATCAATAGATTTTTTTTTAAAACTTTAACCAAACCGCTATAATATTACAATAATAATAATGATAATAATATCCTAATAGTCCACTCCCGAAACGGAAATTCTTTTTGCCCAATTGATCGTGAGCCGGCAGCCACTAAGCAGCGCCAGATCGACGTTGCTCTATCCCTTATTGTTGTTGAACGCCAAACAAGGTAGCAACAACTCCCAACTTTTAACGTCTGTTGGTATGACGCGGCCGGGGTTCGAACCCACGACCTCCCGGTTGTGAGGCGGACGCTCTACTGACTGAGCCAACACTCCGGTTGCAAACGTATTATAACGTTTGCAACATACACTTTTATTCAATTTACTTCCAGATTGCATCAAACTGTAAACATATTTTAATCGGTGTTTTATTTGTCTCATTAGTGTTCATTTTTTTAAAACAACAAATGTATGCCATTGCCAATTATTAGGTGGACTGTCTTCGACATTGTTTTCGTTAGAAATTTCTTTCTGTAAGAATTCTTATTTATTTTTCCCCACTTTTTGTGGCCAGGATAACCCAAGATTGGTACTGTCAATTTCTTACAATTTTGGCACAGTCATAAGGCATTGTCATAAAACGTGACAGCAACATTTTTAAGGTCATCAGATCCATATGACGTCATCCAGGCGCCATTTTGTTTGTTTTTTGTGTGGAAAATCTCAAATGATCATAACTTCTAAACTGAAAGTCGTTTCTCATTCATATTTACCATGATCAGGGTCAATATCAGTCAGGTCAATTTCAGTTCAATAAACGCGCGCAAATATGAAAATGACCACTAATAATGGAATGAGTATCCGTTTAAAATACATGTCCGTACGCGCGAGATCTTGTTATACATAGCTTATATAGGAAATAACATGCTTATACAAAATCCATTATAGCTTTTACGGAAGTACACATAACCCCAATTTGTTTTGTATATTTGGATAGAATATGAGTTGGAGAAATGATTTCAGGTCTCATTTGGCCATTATATATATCGTGACATCATCATAATGGCCTTGGAACTCAATAAACGAATTTGCATATTATGACGTCAGCAAATCTATGGAAAATCGATTGAATCTCTGTCGATAATCATTAATTTACATCCAAAGTTAAATATGTTGTAGCTGAGGCAATTCTCTCCTTGATTAGTGCCCATTGTTTTTCATTTTGATGACGTCATCATAGCGAAAATTTAAATTAAAGGCGACATGTCAGAATTTTCTTAATTTGCGTGTTATGTCCATGGAAGGGGAATTTCGTTTACATCATGAATCTACATTACAATATTCTTTGAGCACTATCTAGCTTATTTGTGCTCTATTTTCTCCCAAATTCTGGTATGTAATAGCTGAAATTATACACCTCACTGAAGGAATCTAGCCATCTGATTGGTCGAAAGAGCAGTCATAAACTTTAACTAATCCTGTAAAATTGCCCGGTAAACTTCCAGTTATTGGAAAAATAGTTCAGCCACGGTGAAATACCGATAGAGGATACCGTACGTTTGCGAAGAATTGGTCGGTATTTTTAGCACAGTGCACCGTTACGGCAAATAAGGCAAAAATGGCTGAAAAAAACTCTCCCAGGATTTCAACTTCTTGATGATGATCAGATGCAAGACTTGCTGACAGCAAGAACACCAAAAAGGGTACGTAAAATTGTCCATATATATATTCAAAATAGATCTAGATTAGATCTATTTCCCAGGAAATAGCACAATTTCAACCTTCCCTTGAGCGTATAAAAACAACTATTTCGCTCAAAGCAGTCATTAATGCTATACTATGGGCAATAAAATTTGTGTACTTGGTTTTTTAATCAGATGTTGGGATCATGTCGAAATTATCACTTGAATGTTGAAATTGCGGCTATGCCCAGCTAGGCCGTGTGTCAGGTTTGCATGTTTAGTCTATTAGAAATATTTTGGACCATTGGTTAAAGCCGAAGTCCACTCCGATTTTCAACAATTATAGCTTGTTGTAAATCAATCAAATGTTAAATCTGCCAAATATCACGGGCGTACTTCAATCAAGTGATTTGTAAGGGCGATTTTTTTTGTCTTGGTTATTTCGAGCAAAACATTTAAATTGCTGTACGGATCTGACCTGTGCTTCTCAAAACGAAAGTGACAGCAGTACATATTCTGACAATGGTCTATTTTCGTAATGTAACCAAATTAAATGCATACGTCTTTGTGAAGTGCCTATGTAAAAACTTTTTCTTTCACCTGATAAGAATAATATTATTCATATCAGGTGAATTAAATAGTTTGTATCGAGCACCATTTTCCAAAATCAAGTTATATATGGGCCTTTTAGATTTTTTAGCTATCTAATCAGCTCAACTTTTCAGTGGAGTGAAATTTTACTTTAAAGCACTTGCCTCCCATTCAATCGACCCAGGCTCGAAGGTTTGATTTCCAGTGGGTTGATTTTGTTTGTGGTTCCATTTTACATATGATTTGATCACCTTCCTCGACTGTCATAACATATATAAACAAAAACAACTCAATAGAATGCCTAATTTTGCATGTTATTTCTCTGGGAGAGGATTGTCAAAATTGTGTGTGCAACCCTATGAGAAATCGGATTCCTTTTTATGGAATAAACCTATATAAGGTTAATCTCCCAAGTCTAAAACAATATCAAATCATCCAATTTCTACGATGCTAGTCTCATTTCTGGACATTTATACGTTTTCCAGCTATTCAGTTCAGTTATATGCAATGTTTAACTTTCTCTCTCACGGACAGTTTACAAACTTCTCTCTTCTCTATAGAGTAAATATTGAATTCTATTTATGCTGGAAATATTTAATGCATCGTACACCATTGCATTTCTCTCTCTCTCTCTTCCTTTTTCCCTCTCTTGTTTTGCCCCCTCCTTCTTTTGCTCTGTCTCTGCATCTCTCTCTTTCTATTCATAGACAAAAAGGTGAGTTGTGGTTTCATTTTCCTTATCAACAATCACAGGCCACCTAGCTATGATGATTGGTCATCAAATGAGTTTTAGATTTTGCATGTGTGATAGCTTCCACATTTGGGAAACCTTCAGCGAAAATAGTAAACATTCTGAGCTTTACTCGACAAATGGAATGTAACTAAGATTTTGTAATATTTCAAATATTCAGACCTAGCCAAACAGATCAATTTATTAGACCCTTTTATGATTTCTATACCAAAAGTTGTCCAAGAGATGAAATATCTTTATATTTAAAAGATGGAATTATGTTCATCGATTCTTCTCAAATGACATAATGAAATTGTGACATCAGGAGCAGACGTTGCGTGACTTGATTGTTGCTCTTACAATAACAAAAAGTGGTAGAAATCAGGATTCACTTAGGTAGCTAGTAACTTCCCGACGCAATGTTTCCTTTTCATTTTAAGAGTTGATCAAGGGGAGTGTATTAGCTAAATGTTCATTCTTCCATTACTTCATATTGTGAAGAACGAACTCAGCCCTCTAAAAAAAGGTATCACTGTTGTTTCAGCTTTCGATGTTATTGAACTTTTATCTTAACAAAGATTTGGAATATGTTCAAAACAGAACATAAGAGGATGTATTTATTTTAACAACACAGAATTAAATGTGCATATTATGTGAGTATTTTAAGGGTATTACATTCAGTCTTTCAAAAATATTGAAGGTCAATACAGAATATCGACGCGGTTATGCCAAAAACTAATAATAATGTTAATACAACGGTGCTTATAAAGCGTTTTCCACAGAAGTTATTACTCAGAAATATGATTATGTACCTATTATGATATGCAATTCACTCATATATGCTATCCCAAATGAATGGAAAAGGGAAATAAAGAACCAAACTATAGAACAAAATGAATTAAACGAATCACATGATGATCGATTACACAATTTCCTTGAACACACAAACAAGTTTCTAAACTATGTTACTCTACTTTTATAGATATCGTTTTGTCAGAAACGGATCAACAGCTCAAATGGGAAAATTATCTGTCACTACAATTATCGGATGACGAAATATGGAGGTCTCGTTTTAATTTAATATATAAATCATCAATAGATAACAAATTAGGAAATTTTCAATTCAAATTTATTCATCGAAAAATTGCTTCGAATTCCTTTTTGTATAAAATCGGAATTTTTGATCAAAATATATGTAAATTTTGTAATCAAAATGAACAAACAATAATGCTTTTATTTTTAATTGCCTCTTTTTCTCAAGAATCTGAAATGATCTGCACAGTTGACTGATTTCTAAAAAGATCCGACTCGTTAGACTATCACGTATACAAATTAGCTTTGGAACATGAGTTAGAGAACACTTTTATCTGGTACACACAATGATATTATATGGCAAATATTTTATCTTTTCATGTAAATTTCAAGACATCATTCCTTTATTTAAACCCTTCCTATGCTCTGTAATACAATTAGAAAAAAAAAACAGAACGCATAATATCTTTTAAACTCAACCGTTTTGAATTCCATAAGAAAAAATAGAATAGTATATGTATAGTATAATTGAAATCTTACTGAATGTTATTTATGAGATATACATTTCATTCAATCATGTCCCTGTATCATTGAAGAAAAAGGAATATGTATTTAATTTGAGATTATCTTCTGTGACAATGTGAATTGCAAATAAAAAGTTTCTTATGTGATGNCTATTGTCACAACTGAAAGCGGCGACCGACCGATTTTTAGCCTACTCGGTCTCCGGTGGGACTTAAGCATCGCCCAACGATTTTTTTGGAGAAGTCGAGCAGGCTGTAGAGCCCAAATTATTCCTGAACCGTGCCCTTTCGACATTCTGTCGTTCGGTCGTTCGCTAGTCGATTTCAGGTCAAAACTGGGCGAAATCGGGTAACCTCTCCGGGCGGCGTCCCGGCAGTGACCGACTGATGACCCACCGATTCCCGGAAGGTCTCCCACCGGCCACTGGCTGATTTAAATCTTCGTGTGTCTCGTAGGCGTACTTGCGGCGGCCCGCCGGGGCGTGAATTTCCTCACGGGCAAACTTGGAATATGCCTATGTCTGCTTCTTGTTTTCCTTATTTAAATGTATGTCAATAAAACAATTTATTTAATCAAATTAATATATTGAAATAACATTAATAATTATTGTATAAATCAACTTTTATTCAGTTTTCTCTCAGATTGCCTCAAAATGTAAACATATTCAAATCTGTTTTTCAATTGACTCATTAGTATTAATTTTTTATACTACAGATGTATGCCCATGCCAATTATTTAATTTGGATTTTTTTCCTCCATTATGTGCAACATCTATATTCTAAATGAGAGTATATCCTTATTTCGATACTCATTTTAGTTTTATTAAACAATTTTCTCGATTTAGATGAATGCTGTCATAACATCAATATATTTAAGGGGAAAACGGAATAGAGACTGTCATTTTGATTTTAACGGTTTAATTTCATCAATACGGATCGTTATGCTTAATTTTAATTTTTGTAATAGAAATGCGTTTATAGCAATTGTTAAATACTTTCTGAATTCTTTCGCAAAAACAACTGCCATTTTTCTTCTACATTCTCCCCTACTCACCGTCTCGGCCTTCTAACATAAAAGAGTATTACTACATTATTTGCAATTTCCATTTCATCTTACCAATGCTAAATAAATTCTGCAAAAGTTGACTCACAATATGTATTTTAGTTTTGAATATGTTTATATCTCTCTATATTTTTGATTTGTTTGTAATTTGAGCATTTTCAGCCTCCGAGCTGCTTGTTTGATGTATTTTTGAAATAAACCAAACCAATTCAATCTCTAATAGTACAAGGTTTAGATAAGAATACCAATTTTATTACAATGGTGAGGTTACAAGAATATTCAAGATACAAGAAAGTTTGAATATCGCCACAGAATAGCAAATCATTCTATCTTATGTTAACTCAGTTGTATAAATAGTGGTGCCTGATAATATATACAATCGCTGACTTTTGTTCTTTAATGTTTTTAATGCTTATACAATTTATTATATTAATAGTGTTTATTTTTCAGCATGCATTTTGTGAAAGGTAAAGACCAGTTATGGTCATGCGATTGCATTGTGAAAGNAAAAAAAAAACATTTAACTCACGTTGGTCGAGTTTGGCTATTGTTCATTGAGGTATTGCCCAAAAAAATTAGTGCCGCGGCGTGACTCGAACACAAAACCATAAGTGATCAACAGTCCGGTGTTTTGAAGAGCTGTCCAATATTTAGGGACATTAATAATAATCGATGACTAATAATTAAATTTTTTCGCTATTTTCTATTATCAATGCTATTATCAACCCCATCCTGTGATACTAACCTGCTGGTGCGGAGACGTTAATTGTGGTTGATGTAGCCTTTACGTCTAGTCTTACTCTGAGTTTGACTCCAGCGGCTTTCTCCAGTTCTGGAGTAACAAGGAGTTTTGTCAAGCCTCGCGAGAGCGTGCCGTCTATACAGGCTCGAAGAAAGGCATCTTGATCGGGTCCGAGTTTAACACCAACGAAGAAGTGCACCGAGTCAAACCGAACCTTTTTGAGAACAGCGTTACCTTGATCCTGGAATAGGGATACTAGTTCCAAGCACAATTCTCGGTTATTTCTCCATTTTTCAGGGTTGTGACAATCTGAAAACACTTTCTGAAGGTGCTGCAGAATCCTAGGATCAGCTTCAATAGCACCAGCCTCATTTATGGGCTCAGGGTAAGCATCCACTTGCATCTCTGAAACAGATATGATTCTTTCATTATGACCTTGTATTTAACTATGAATATAATAGAAAACAAAAGTTCTACCATTTTTTTTTTCTTCTTCTTCTTGAAGCTTCAATAAAAACATGAATACAAGAATCATTAATACTCTAAATCGTTACTTATTCTTTTAAGCTCAGGTTCGTTATTTTTTTTTTTCAAGAAAAAGATATTTCTCAGAATGAGACGTTCCTGGATACGTATTATATAATGAAAGGCGTAAAAACACTACTTTTTATAAACCCTTTTTTTTTTCTTCAGAAAGACGAAATTTCTTTTATATCTTTTTGATATTATGATCAATTATTATAAAATCAACTATATAGAGCCACTCTTAAAAAAAAATCAGTAAAAATTTAAATCTTCATCTGAAAGAATGAAGCTAAACATGAATTCACCTTCATCCTGGATGCTTTCTGATACATGATGATGAATGTCTCCAGCGTGGACTGTGTTTACATTCTCAACATGAAGTGTGTCAACGTGTCTCACTGTTAAGGTCTTTGATTCCTCCTCATACACAAAGCTAGGTGATACTTCTGCTAAATGAAATTTAAAGTAGTAAAAAGGACCAGTGTGACAACGTCGCCTTTGTTTAGGGAAAACTGCTCCTACAATCGGAGGGGGCCCTCCCGGGGGGCAGGGGGCACAGCGCCCCTCACATTTCCAAGTTCCCCTTTTTACGTAGCAAAAGTGCCCCTTAACTTTGTAAAAAGTGCCTCTTATTACAAGGGGAAAGTGCCCCTTTTACTTTGAAAAGTGCCCCTATAACTTTGTAAAGGTACCCCTCACCCTTTTCACCTCTGATAAGTGCCCCCCTTTTTTTTACACGAGCCTCTTTTACTTCGACAAGTGCCAATTTTTCCTTGCAATAAGTGTCCATTTCCATTTGCAATAAGTGTCCATTTCCCTTTGCAATAAGTGTCCATTTCCCTTTGCAATAAGTTTCCATTTTCCATTCTCATAAGTGCCTTTATTGATCTCTAGTACGGGCCTCGTTTAAGGTACGAGAAGCGCCTCTTATCACTTTTAATAAGTAACCCCTTCATCTCAAATAAATGCCCTTATCAAAACCTGATCGATGCCCCCTTTCTTTCAACAAATTCACATTTTCCTTTCTTATAAAATAAGTGCCCCTTTTTCATTCTCATAAGTGCCCCTTTTCATATTTGGTCGGTGCCCATTTTCAGGTGCGATAAGTAACCTGGTTGACTCAAACACCCAGTAACTACCCCAAAGAAACTCAGGTCTGCACAAATTGGATTTGACTTCTGGTGTGCTTTGTTCTTGAGAAGCCGTAGAATAATTCAATCTGTATAAAATAAATAACAAGAATACATACAGACATTTAGCACATGTAAATAAATACTTGTGTATTGNGGAAAATTTGTTATCATCATGTATTAGTCAAAACATATTCTTTCACATGATTGGTAATGAGAGCATCCATTTCATTTTTTGAAATTGGGGCGTTTCCAATACTGGTCTTTACCTTTAAACTCCTTTTTATTGCATATATCTGCAGAGTCACAAACAAATACTCTGTCTGCTCGGTTATACCAACAAATTGGGTTACTGATTGAGCTACCCAAATGCCTTACATACTCCGTGGCTATGGCCGCTGCAGACTAGGCAATTGCTTATTTTGGAATTGACTTGTACATCTCGGGATCCCATCCACACACTAAAAGGATCGGGCAACTGATTCAGAGTTAAAGAAAAATAGGACACATACTTTTAATAACCCTGATAAACTACTGTCCATGTCTCCAGAAGCTATAACAGTCGCATCTCAGAAAGTTTAGTTTTAGAGGAGAGGGAGAAGGATTCCATGTTACAAGATGTAAGAAATGCCCCTGTGCCCCTCATTAAAGCTGCACCACTGCTATTAGCAGTGAATGAAAAGAAAACAAAGGAGAATTGCCCATTTAATTAATTTCCTCCATAGCTGCACATCCGTAAAAATAACCATATTGTGCATGTGTGAAGTCTAGGAAAAGAATGAATCTCTCATTTTTGGAATCAGAGTATCAATAAAGGGAGCGGGCGTCAGTTTGTATGTGCAACATTTTGATGACACCAGATAGAAAAACCATTAACGGGTGTTCAGTCTCGCAAACAGCCAATCGTAAGCCGTGTCAAGAAGTGTCCCACCTAGTCTCTACGAGAGAGTGTTTGGTGAGGGAAAAGCAAAGCATTACATGATGAGGCCTGTTGGTCATAAAACTGAATCATGTATGAATCATGTGAAAATTACAAAGGTTGATACATGTAGATTGGATACCTAATTTGTTTTGCATCGTTCACAGCTGCTTTAGTATGTGGTAGAAATCAGATAATACATGCACAATAGTGCTTGTAACTACATGTAGTTTCCTGAGATGTAATAATATATGAACTTTTGTTTTATTATTTTTTATTTCGGTTTAAAAAGACATATAAATGTACATGATTTAAAGGTTCAAGGACCAAAACTGATCATGTTTGCAAGTTATACATAAATAACTATACAATAGTGAGTCAAACGAACAGGTATCACAAGTAAAAGATGATAATAAAGATGAAAAAGGTATACTTTTCAATCAATACAATACCAAGATAGACTAAGAGAAAGTAGTGGTCAAGATCGTCAAATTACAAAACTTTATCATGACTAGTGCAGAAGTCCTGGTGAAATTGTAGTAACCACCTTCATCATATTTATTGTTCCTGCTGGGAAGCTTACGAGTTTGTCGTGATCTAAACTAACTACAATCCAAGTGCTGCCCGAATGCTGCCCGAATCGCCGTGAACCAAGGACGCCCGGAGATCCTGGATCCACATACAGGATTCCAAACCTGATTCGATCCGGGAGTCTTGTCCTGGGTGCAAATATTATTTTTGAGCCTTTTGAAAGACTGGCCATATCATCAGTTTCAGATATAACCCAAAACAAGATTCCTTAGAATATTCATATCAAATTATAAGATTCTATCGTTTACATTTTTACAAGTTTTCTTCTCGAGTGTAGAGAAATAATGAAGCCAATGTAATGTAATTTTAACAAAAGGTAAACACACAATCGCATGGATAGTGTTCGGTCTAGCTGAGGCACATCCCACTCAGTAAACCCCTGTCTGTGCCAGCGCGGAATGCGGCTCTGACGCGCCGCTCCTCTCACTCTTTAACTGTGACCCCCTATTCACAATAACGCATTCAAAGTCCAACTCTCTATTTTTTAATCATACATTTTCATTTTTCTATGTTGCATGTGAATGAGGAAGTAAATGAGGTATTCAATAGCATATCGTCTGCCTAATGCCAAGAGGGCTTTAACCTGATTTCGGGGGTTATTTAGTTATTTACATCAGCTTGTAGATTTGATCATTCTCTTTATTTGATTTATTTATGAAGATAATTATGACTTTCAAAAGGCCCTTAAAGCGTATCTTATATTTTTCCATATGTCTGAAGGGCCTCAACCCACATGGCAATTTCGTTATCAATGACAGATTATTTCTTAATTTCCATTTAATTCAATAAATATCAGTAGAAACACCATAAAAAACACGATTAGTCTACAATAGACACAATGTACTTAGAAAAATCACTGAAAGTATATGTCATGAATTTAGATCATGAATTCTGATTTCTGAGTGAGATTTAGGTTAGATGTGGATGCATGAAATGCAACTGATTCATGAAATACGCAAATGTCAACGGATGGGACTGTAATGAAAATAAACAACGAAAAAAGGTGTCCTAAATGTACGATCTCTAAAAAAAAAACTTCACTAAAAGCTGCATTATTTAAATAAAAATATTCAGATATCAAAAATACCTTTTCTAAAATTGTAATCAATCAGTTTTAAGAGTTTTCGTGATCCGGTAGCCGTAGCAGGGGCTTTCTGGCAAACAAAAGGTGTTGGGAAACAAGAACAAGTCTTTTTTGCCAGATCAGGGCGCTAACAACGCGCGCGTACGATAACCGCAAGTTAAGGCCCTTTTGGCAGAACGCCGCGTGGGTGACGGGGGAGGTTGGGGTTCAACCCCCCCCCCCCCATTTGGGTTTTTTTTGTTTAAATTATAAAAAAACAATTATACCCACGACTAACCTAAAAAAGGTGACCCTACCC